>WHUX01000080.1:0-240428 GCA_015179025.1 Terfezia claveryi
TCCTTGCCTTGCCTTGCCTTGTCTCTGCAGCCTAGCTGCCTCCCTTGACACATGCGGCAACTACTTCCGCGTGTCTCGTATCCCTTGCCCTCTGCCTCTCTTGCCTCTTGCCCTTGCCTCCCGTCTCAGCCTCCCCCTGGTCACACACATAGCATTCCTACATGTGTGTTATCCTAGCCTTGCCCTTTCCCCAGCATACCCCTTGGTCGCCTTGCCCCCAGAGCCGTCGTTACATCTAGAGTTTAATCATGGAGGAAAGATCCCCAAAACACCACCCTAGGCGTCACGATAGCCAGCAATTTTTCTTGGAAGGCCCATATCAATATTCGCACTTCCAAAGTGGCCAAGATACTCAAAGTACTTACAGATCTAGGCAACAGCAATGGTGGTATGAGCCCTAAAGTCTTAAGGACGCTGTACACCTCATGCATCTGCAACATTTTCCTTTGGGAAGGATAGCTACTTAAGGATGATGATTATCATCTTCTGGAACCCATGAAATGTCTGGAATATAAGGCTCTGAGGAAGATTACCAGCAGCTACCATGGAGGCAGTCATGCGACCCTGGGTTTTATTGCCAACATAGAGCCCTTAGAGTACAAGTTAGCAGACATGCAACGATGCTGGGTAGTGTCACAACCGTCCTTTCCTAGCCAGGTTTGAGAGTCAGACGGGATTCCGTCCGACTCTCGTTATTGTTGGTTGATATCATGTTATCTCTATTCCCGAGATAAGGGGTCTCGGGAACCTTATTCCTTCCGGTGGCCTTGGCTAGGAAGGAAGCCTGTATATATAGCTTGCTCTCTCCGCCCCCTCGTTGGATCCCTATCCAACGTCTTGTATATCCAATACAGGGCCTTGCTTCTCTCCACGTTGGTGCATCTCCCTTGTGCACCTCCTTGTCTCACCTCGACTCTGCAGCCCTGCTGCCTACCTTGACACACGCGGCAACTGCTTCCGCGTATCTCGTGTCCCCTGCCCTCTGCCCCTCTTGCCTCTTGCCCTTGCCTCCCGTCTCAGCCTCCCCTTGGTCACATATGTAGTGTTCCTACGTGTGTGTTATCCTAGCCTTGCCCTTGCCCCGGCGTACCCCTTGGTCGCCTTGCCCCCAGAGCCGTCTCTACACTACGTTGGATCCTTTGGACCAACTGGTACGCAGTCATGTCAGGAGCAGCTCTCCCACCACCCACTGTCAGGTTTCAAACCTGGAGGAGCTCCCCCATACCCTCAGGCTTGAACGAGTTGAATGCCTACCATCGAGAAATCATCAATATCTTCGAGGCCATAGATGCCATCGGGGCCGAACTCGGCAACAGCCTGGCCGTGGCTGAAAACAGCCTGGCTGTGGCTGAAAACAGCCTGGACGTGGCTGAACAAAAATTGAGATCCGCTGACGAAGAGATCATGGTCCTCCAGACCGATCTCGACTATCTGAACCTTGCCCTAGCCAGCAAACGGACTACTGTCCAAAACCTCAGCTGCGCTCTAGGGAACCTTGCAATACCAACAGCAGCCAGTAGCAACAAGACCGAAAGCATTCCAACACCCCCCAAGTTCAATGGGGACCGGGTTTGCCTACGAGCCTGGAAAAATGCTGTCAATCTCAAGCTGAATGGGGATTCTGCCAGATTCCCGTCAGAACAACATCGACTGGCATACGTTTTCGCCTTGCTGGAGGGGAAAGCTTGTGACCAGATCCAGCCATATGTCCTCGAAACCAGGATCAAGCTTGACGATATCTCGGCCCTTTTCACAGTCCTGGATAGGGCGTTCGGGGACCCCGTTGCCGTTGGTACTGCCAGTAGAGCCCTCCGAGCCCTCAGGCAGAAAAACACCGATCTGTCCACTTATGTGGCAGAATTCTCGAGATTGGCGGCGGAGGTCCGATGGAATGACCAGTCTAAACTGGAGCAATTCCAGGAAGGGCTAAATGACGAAATCCAGCAGGCCATGGTCAGCCTCCCGGAAGCCAAAACCCTTGACGAATTCATTGACCAGGCTTCCCGGGTAGAACAGCGGATGTCCCGGCTCCGCAACTGCCCCACGTACAGGCCAGCATCCCGTCTCCCACAGCCTCAGCCTCAGCCTCAGCAACACCATGCCACCAAAGCAGCTCAGGCCCCTGCCCCCGCCAATCAACCAGCACACCCATCGTTGGTGGCAGGAGGACCCACCCCTATGGATTTATCATCAGGCAGACCCCGCCTGACCCAAGAAGAGAGGGAACGCCACCAGAATAATGGGCTATGCATAGCCTGTGGGAAGGCCGACCACTTCATTGCGGCTTGCCCCCTTCGAAAGAATCGCTCCCTCGCCATCCATGCTATCTCCGATACCCCAGTGCCCAGGATTGCGGAGGTTGATGAGTCGGGAAAAGCCCTGTCCCTTGCCTAGTTACTAACACTAGCAAGGGACCTGCCCCAGGCCATTTGTCTTTGTCTGCATTTTCTGTTTCTTCTACTGTTGATGAATCTCGCTTGTTCAGCAAGCATTTTGTTGTATCTATCTCCCTCAGAATCAATGATAGAACAATCAATACGTCAGCACTTATAGATTGTGGAGCTTCAGGAATTGCATTCATTGACCAAGCCTTTGTCAGTAAATTCTCTATACCCATGTCCAAGCTCAAAACCCTCCATATCCTGGATGTTATTGACGGTCGACCCATCTCCTCCGGGGATATCACCGATATTGCGTGCTTGCCTGCCCTGGTGGGGGATCACTCCGAGGCCAACCTCCCCATGTTCGTCACTAAGCTAAAATACCCAATTGTCCTCGGAATCCCCTGGCTTAGAATGTACGATATATTAGTCAGCTTTGGCTCGTACACCCTGCAGTTCAATAGCCAGTATTGCCAAAAACACTGTGGAAATCCAAAGGCCACCATTACTGGGCTGTGTGCCTTGCCACCCCCGATAACTCACCCGACCCAGGTAGTACATCAGCATGCGCACATCGGTGCCAATCCCCCTGTTCCCCCAATTTCCCCTGTTGTACTGCCTCCAAAACCTCTGAATGTTAGCTTTATTGGAGCAGAGGCTTTCGCTTACCTCACCAGGAGGCACAAGCTGAAGGCTCACGCTCTGTCCATACATGAGGTAAACCTGGAGATTGACAAAATGAGGTCTAAAGAGGAGTGGAAGTCCATGGTCCCCAACGAATACCACGAATTCATCGACCTGTTCTCGGAGAAGGCTGCAGAAAAGCTCGCACCCCACCAGCCATATGATCACACTATTCCACTAATAGAGGGTAAGACCCCCCACTATGGGCCCCTTTACGGAATGTCCCGGTTAGAGCTGGAAGCTTTGAAGAAATACTTGGAAGAAAACCTCAACAAGAGCTTCATTCGCCACAGCTCCTTTCCAGCAGGTGCTCCGGTGCTATTCGTGAAGAAGTCGGATGGCTTCCTTCAGTTGTGTGTTGATTATCGTGGCCTGAACGAAATAACGGTCAAAAACAGATACCCCCTACCTCTGATTCAGGAGACATTAGCCAGGCTTTCCAAGGCGAAATGGTTTACCAAATCAGACTTGCGAGGGCATACAACCTGGTACGGATCGCCGAAGGGGAGGAGTGGAAAACGGCCTTCCAGATACGTTACGGCCACTTCGAGTACAACATCATGCCCTTTGGCCTAACTAAAGCCCCGGCCTCTTTCCAACACTTTATTAACGACACTCTGTGAGACTTCCTGGATGTGTTCTGCATGGCTTACCTTGACGATATCTTGATATATTCAGATACTCTGGCAGAGCACAAAATCCATGTCAGGCAAGTCTTAGAGAAGCTGGAGCAGGCTGGGCTGTACCTTAAGCCTGAAAAATGCGAATTCCACATCCAAGAAGTGAAGTACCTGGGCTTAATCATAACCATGGAAGGTATTAGGATGGACCCCGCCAAAGTTGCTACAATCCAAGAGTGGGAAACCCCAGCCAATTTGAAGAATGTACAAGCCTTCCTAAGATTTGCCAACTTCTACCGCCGATTTATCCTGGGATACTCAAGGATCGCGGCACCCCTGATGGCCCTGACGAAAACGAAGGTAGAAGCTGGCTCACACCTGACGAAAAGGGCCTTCCAGTGGAATCCAGAAGCCCAATCCGCCTTCCAGAACCTCAAGGAAGCCTTTTGCTCAGCACCGATCCTGGCCCATTTCAACCCTGACCAGGAATGTGTCGTCGAAACTGATGCTTCTGACTATATTTCCGAGGGAATCCTGTCCCAGAACGACGAAAACGGGGTCCTCCACCCCGTGGCCTACTTCTCGAAAAAACACTCCCCAGCTGAGTGCAACTACGAGATCTATGATAAAGAGCTGATGGCCATCGTGCGAGCGTTCGAAGAATGGAGGCCACATCTAGAGTCAGCCAAGGGGATCATCGAGGTATTATCTGACCACAAAAACCTTGAGTATTTTACAACCACCAAGCTGCTTAACCGAAGGCAAGCTAGGTGGTCGGAGTTCTTATCTCGGTTCAACTTCAAGATCAGATACCGGCCAGGAAAGGCTGGGGGCAAGCCCGATGCATTAACACGGAGATCAGGAGATCTCCCTAAAGGGGGGATGAAAGGCCAAAATACCAAAATCAGGTGGTATTGAAGCTCCAAAACCTTGACCTGGCGGCCAATGTCCTTACTGAGGCTGACCTCCGACAACTAGTGAGACAGGCATATATGGACGACCCCCTAGCCAAGGAAATTATCACTGCAGTGGATTCTGGCCAGTGCCGCCACCCCAAGATCTCCCTAGCTGAGTGTACCATTCAGGAAGGCCTCCTCTACCACCTCAAATGGCTGTATGTGCCGGAAGGAGAGCTGCACCTTCGATTGATCAAGGAACACCATGACAGCCTGGTTGCAGGTCACCCTGGAGTGGCCAAAACGTTAGAGCTTCTAGCCAGGGAATACACATGGATTGACCAACAGAAGGATATGGAGTGGTACGTACGGAACTGCCACATTTGCAAGAGTGCTAAGCCTGTCCGCCATGCTCCTTATGGGACCCTGAAGCCCCTGGAGATCCCAGACCAGCCTTGGCAACACCTAACCATGGACTTTGTGACTGGGTTGCCGGAGGATTCAGGGTTTAACGCTATTCTTATGGTCATCAGCAAGAAAAAAGTGGCATCGGGATGCCAGGTGGTGTCTCCAGGAGACAGGGTTGTCTCTTGTGTCTTTTGTGTCTTTTGTGTCTCCTGGATATCTCCTGAGTGTCTCCTATGTGTCTCCTGGTGTCTCCTAGTGTCTCCAGGAGACACCAGGAGACATTCTGCCAATCGTGGAGACACATCTTGTCTCCAGTGGCATTACTGTCTCTAGAGACACTAGAGACAAACTATTTTCTTTCCTGATGGTAGTAGACCGATTGACCAAAATGAGGCATATTATACCTTGCCATGATACCTGTTCTGCCCAGGACATCGCCGGCCTCTACCTCAACCATGTATTCCGCTACCATGGTCTCCCCAAGTTTGTCATCTCGAACTGCGGCCCCCAATTCGTCTCGGACTTCTGGAAGGTATTCTGCAAGCTTCTGGGAATCAACCTACACCTCTCCATGGTGTATCACCCCCAAACAGATGGTCAGTCCGAGCGAATGAATGCAATCATGGAGCAGTACCTGAGAGCATACGTCAATTACCAGCAAAACAACTGGGTTTCGCTGCTAGCAACCTGTGAGTTCGCCACTAACAACCATTTCTCGGAGTCTCTAAAAACCTTCCTGTTCCTGGCCAATTATGGCTGGCACCCTCGTTTCATGGAATCTCTAGCACCTTTGCACAAGGCCAGGGAGAACACCCCAGCTAAGGAGTTTGTCTCGGAGATTGCTGAGTTGCACTCCACCCTAAGAGCCGAACTGGTATATGCTCAAGCTAGGCCAGCAGAGTATGCCAATGGATCACGGTTGCCAGCCCCAAGGTACCAGCCTGGAGACAAGGTATGGCTTTCTAGCAGACACTTCCGGACAGAACGGCCCTCCCGTAAGCTGGATCACAAGTTTCTAGGTCCCTACGAGGTGTTAGCGGCTATGGGCACTCATGCTTACCGACTGAGGTTTCCCAGGGAGATCAAGCACCATCCGGTCATTCATGTCTCGGAGATCGAGCCAGCCACCGACGATCCCCTTCCAGGGCAAAAGCACCCCCCCCCTCCTTCCGTGGTGATTGCAGGTGAAGAGGAGTGGGAGGTTGAGGAGGTACTGGACTCCAGGAAACGTTATGGATGAGTTCAGTACAAGGTCAAATGGTTAGGGGACGAGGAGACCACCTGGCAACCAGCAGAGGATCTGGAAAACACCCCTGACCTGGTCACCCTATTCCACCAGCGTTACCCTCTCAAGCCTCGCCCAGCTGAATGATATTTTTGTCTTGTCTTCATTGATTTGGAGTTGGAATTATGATTGTTGTTTCTGTTGTTGTCAGGTTGTCCAGCGTTGGGGTTGTGTTATGGGTTATTGGTTATTTGCCTGTCTTGTTTGTTTGTTTTTTTCGCCTTGCCTTACGTCGCTGGGGCTCCGAGCCTAAAGGGGGGATAGTGTCACAACCGTCCTTTCCTAGCCAGGTTTGAGAGTCAGATGGGATTCCGTCCAACTCTCATTATTGTTGGTTGATATCGTTGTTATCTCTGTTCCCGAGATAAGGGGTCTCGGGAACATTATTCCTTCCGGTGGCCTTGGCCAGGAAGGAAGCCTGTATATATAGCTTGCTCTCTCCGCCCTCTCGTTGGATCCCCATCCAACGTCTTGTATATCCAATACAGGGCCTTGCTTCTCTCTACGTTGGTGCATCTCCCTTGTGCACCTCCTTGTCTCACCTCGACTCTGCAGCCCTGCTGCCCACCTTGACACACGCGGCAACTGCTTCCGCGTGTCTCGTGTCCCCTGCCCTCTGCCCCTCTTGCCTCTTGCCCTTGCCTCCCATCTCAGCCTCCCCCTGGTCACACACGTAGCGTTCCTATGTGTATGTTATCCTAGCCTTGCCCTTGCCCCGGCATACCCCTTGGTCGCCTTGCCCCCAGAGCTGTCGCTACAGGCAGCAAGAGCGATAAGGACGGGAGACACGGCTATCAGACAGTACTTGGAAGGAGACCCATCATGGCAAATCTTCAATAACCCTCACTCTACAAGGACAGCCATCTAGGAATCTTTTTTCTCAACCGGAGCTGACTTCAACAACATCTCCTGAAGTGACTGAGACAACACTACCCATTTTCCAATTATCTATGAAGAAATCCTTGACCCAAAGTCCGAGAACTCTAAGATTCTAGGCTATTGGGCAGCTAAGATAGGAACAATTCTGGACGAAAGATGGAGAATCTGTTTTACAGATGGTACTAGACAGGGGAATGAAGCAGCCAGTGGGGTATATAGTAAGAATCAGACAGGAAACCCAACAAGAGACTACGGAGGCTTCCTAGTGGACCAGGCTACAGTGGTAGACAGTGAATTATTCGCAATGTTACTCACCTTAGAAAATGAGGACGCTGACATGCTCGCCATTCTCTCAGACTTGCAAGCCACAGTCCAAACCGTAGTAAACCTAAGCAAGGGTTCCCCCCCCTGTTCATATATAGAAGAGGGAATCAAAACGGCATTGGTCAACAACCCATATAGGGACCTCTGGTTATCATAGGTCAGAGGACACATCGGGATAGCTGGTAACGAAAGGGCAGACAGCAATGCCAGTTTCAACTCGCATCTAGCCACACTAATTAGGAGCAAAAAGATCTCAACGGAAGGGGGCGTACGAGCAGCCTCTTAAGTGATATGGAAGAAGGCACGCACGACTGCAGGTTTTGGCATAAGACGAACCAAGTGGGACCGCCAGGCCCTATCGGCATATACATGGCTATGCACAAACCGAGGTCTGCAGAGAAGCTGGCTCCACCACATCAAGAAAGCGGATTCGCCAGAATGCCCATGTGGCCACCCTTCGGAAACAGGATCCCATATCACGTTCGCCTGTCCACATTTCAGATGCATCAGAATGACATTCCTAGACGGCAGGAGCAGCTGGTAAGAGCTCGACAAGCCGGTATGGAGGAAAGAGGGGGAAGAGACTTTTGAAGCGACCAAGGCCTTTTTCAAGCTCTTATATCATGAGCTCAATTAGTCCAATTATTTACGAATTTCATTGCACATGTCCCATTTCAGTAACTTCTGACACGTGTCCATACTATTCCATGCTATTTGGGGTATCATTTCATCCAGTCACATGATGCTATCTACTCGTGTCATTCTTTATTAGTCCCATTGGTTATCTTATTTCATTAACCTTTTTTCATAAGTCCAGCCCTATTTCCCTTCAGTTCTTCAGAGTAGAAGGCTCAGCTTGGGGCCTCCTCTCCGCCTGTGTACTTAGTTTACGCGGGGTTGGCAAACCCCCTTCAATCCACCCGCGTTTCCGGGTGGCTCCTCATGGCCCCCCTAACAGGGCCGCATAGGCAGTAACTAGTTTTAAAAAAAAAAAAAAAAATATTGCCACTTCTCTTATTATCCCCTATCTCATTGTCTTCGGAAAGTCTAAATTGTCGGCCTTAGCAGTTGGCCTTGGCAACTATGGTTTTCCTATATATATACTTCCCTTCCCCGGGCTTTATCCCTTTGCTCATTATTCCTAGCATATTATAGTGAGTAATAGAGAGAGCATTAGAGCGAGAATTAAAGCGTGCATTAGAGCGAGAGTTAGATCGATGGATACAACGAGAGTTAGAGCGAACCTTAGGCCAAGAGTTAGAGCGAAGCTTAGGCCAAGCATTAGAGTAATTGTTGCTGCATATATGTTCCATGTACATATCTATTGCTAAATACTACTCTGTATATATAATAATTGGGGAATGCAATGAATATTTCTGCTGCATATATATACAAAGGTTGCAAACCCGGCTACATAGCTGGCTGGTGTAAGAACGTAGCAGATGCAAGCTGTAAGCGGGTTGTGTTTACCCACCAAGTACGCCGGGACAAAGGTTGCATGTATGCTTGCGTCCCAGGCACGGGGGCAACGTCCCAGTGTGCATCCCAGATGCGAGAGCAACTGCCCAGCATTGGTGTTGCATCCCAGGCGTGTGAGCAATGTTACAGTGTATCCTAGATGTGAGCGCAACTACCCAGTATTGGTGTTACGTCACAGGCGAGGGGGTAACGTTCTAGTACGCCCAGACACACAGGACGCACAGGATGCAAACTCGCGTCCGAATGCTTGGTGGTACGTCCTAACATACATTTTTTTTTGCTGATGGCGTACTGTCATTGGATCCCTATCCAATGTCTTGTATACCCAATATAGGACCTTGCTTCTCCCAGCGCTTGTGTACCTCCCTTGTGCATATCCTTGTCTCGTACAACCAACTCTGCAGCATAGCTGCCTCCCTCCGATACACGCAGCAATCACTTCTATATGTCTCATATCCTTGTCTCTTGCCTCCAGCTCTTGCCCCGTCCCAGTCTTCCCCTGATCACATATGTAGCATTCCTACGTGTGTCTTGCCCTAGCCTCTGCCTTCTGAACATCCTGCCCCCCGTGACATCATCAGTGATATCCGTGACAGGTGTCCGTAACAAGCCTAGTTTTCCTAGTCATACACATAGCGCTTCTACGTGTGTCTCACCTCGTTCCTGTCCTCGCCCCGGTGTACCCCTTGGTCGCCTTATCCCCAGGGCTGTCGTAACACTACGTTGGATCCTCTGGACCAACTGGTACGCAATCATGTCAGGAGTAGCTCCCCCCCTACCTGCTGTCAGGTTCCAGACCTAAAGGAACTCCCTTATACCCTCAGGCCCAAACGAATTGAATGCCTATCGTCGAGAGGTCATCGATATCTTCGAGGCCATGGATGCCATTGGGGCCAAACTCAGCAATAGTTTGGCTGTGGCTGAATGAAAACTGAGATCTACCGATGAAAAAATCATAGTACTCCAAAATAACCACGATAATGCTACCATCGCTCTGGCCAATGAGCGAACCACGATCCAGACCCTCAACCACACTATGGCCACTATATCGGCAACTCCACCCTCCGCACCAACCGCCAAAACCAAAAGTATTCCAACCCCCCCCAAATTCAATGGGGATAGGGCTCGCCTCTGAGCCTGGAAGAACTCGGTAAACCTCAAACTCAATAGGGACTCAGCCAGATTCCCATCCGAGCAACACCGATTGGCTTATGTCTTTGCCCTCTACAGGGTATAGTGTGCGCATCAGCCTGAGTCGAGTCGAGTTTGCCAACTATTTTTCCTACGCGACACTGACTCGCGCTGATGGCAATCTATGAGAAGCCAGCTCGAGCCAACCCGCCAGCTACTCGCGAGTACTTACCAAGCCCTTTTGTTATGGGGAATAGGCTAGTATTCTACCTACGCCGGCCATATATACATGACATTCGTGCATTTGCGGCTTGTATATATCCATGGAATTCGTGCATTCGTGGCTTATATATATATACATGGAATTTGTACATTCGCGGCTTATATATATACATAGAAATCAGGCTTTTGCAACTTATATATACACATGGAATTCGTTCATTCGCAGCTTATATATATATACATGGAAATCATCCATTCGTGGCTTATATATTATTACATGGAGTTCATGCATTCGCGGCCAGTATATATATCTAATCCATGTATATATATTAAGGCTGCGAATGCATGATTGCCATGTATATAGAGAAGCCGCAAATGCCAGATTTACATGTATATATATAAGCTACGAATGCATGAATTTTATGTATATATAGGCGGCGAAGGTAGGCTTCCAGCCAATTTCCCGTAACAAAAAGGCTTGGCAAGTACTCATCGGCTACTCGGCGCTGGCCCGAGTATTCCAGAGAATCATGTAGCTGACTCGCCGAGTTTGAGGGTTGGGCAAAACTCGGCCGTCGGTGTAAGTCTTAGCGAGTCGGCATAGAGAAAACTCGCCTCAGTACGCATGCTAAGAGGTTAAGGCAGTAGATCAAATCCAGCCATATGTCCTTGAGACTGGAATTAAGCTGGACGGCATCTCGGCACTCTTCACTATTCTGGACAGGGCTTTTGGGGACCCCGATGCAGTGGGTACGGCTAGCCGAGCCCTCCGAGCCCTGAAACAACGTAATTCGGATCTGTCCACATATGTGGCAAAGTTCTCCAGACTGGTAGCAGAAGTATTGTGGAATGACCAGTCAAAGCTTGAGCAGTTTCAGGAGGGACTGAATGACGAGCTTCAACAAGCTATAGTCACCCTCCCAAAGACCAAGAGTCTCGAGGAATTAATCGACCAGGCATTCAGGGTAGAACAACAGATGGCTAGGTTGAGATACCGCCCTACCTTCCACTCTACCACCTGCTCACTTAAGCAACCACAGCAATAGCACTAACAACAGCAACCGACTCCCAAGCCTGCCTAAGTTCCAGCCTCGGCTAACAAACCTGAGCACCCATCGTTAGTTGCCGGAAGAACCACCCCTATAGATCTCTCATCTAGGAGACCCTGCCTCACCCAGGAGGAAAGGGACTTCCACTGCACTAATAGTTTGTACATTGCATGCGGAAAGGGGGACCACTTTATTGCAGCATGTCCTCTCTGCAAGAACTGCTCCCTGGCTGCCCACGTCATATCCAAATCACGGATTGAAGAGGTTGAGGAGTCAGGAAAAGGAGAGTCCCTTGCCTAGTTACTGACACTAGGAAGGGACCTGCTCCAGGTCATTTATCTTTGTCTGCATTTTCTTTGCCTACATCAATGTCTGTTAATGAGTCTCATCTGTTTGGCAAGTACTTCGTTATACATATAACTATCAAATTCAATCATAAAACTGTGGTCACATCAGCTCTCATAGATTGTGGTGCTTCAGGAATTGCCTTCATTAATTAGGCCTTCATCAGTATGTATTCCATCTCAACCTCCAAGCTTAATACCCCCTGCCTCCTCAACGTTATTGATAGCCATCCTATTTCCTCTGGAGCTATCACTGACCTTGTTCATTTACCTAGTGCTATTGGAGACTATTCTGAGAGTCTCTCCATGTTCGTAACCAAGCTCAAATACACTATTGTTCTAGGGTTCCCATGGCTCTGAATACATGATGTCTCTATCAACTTCGGCTCCTACACCTTGAATTTCAATAGTGGGTATTGCAAAAGACACTGTGGTGCCCCGCGGACTGCCGTTAAGGGGTTATGTTACAACAGTGTATTCAGTTGTCTTTATCATCACCTATGATTGCAGGTGATAGATTATCGTTATTCTACTGAGCTTCCGAGATAGGGATCTCGGGAAGCTTATTTATCCCATTGCTCTTGCAGCTCATGTATATATAGTTCTTTGCCCTCGTACTATCATTGGATCCCTATCCAACGTCTTGTATACCCAATATAGAACCTTGCTTCTCCCAACACTTATACACCTCCCTTGTGTATATCCTTATCTTGTACAAACAACTTTGTAGTACAGCTGCTTCCCTTGACACATGTGACAACTGCCTCCGCATGTCTCGTGTCTTTTGCCCTCTGCCTCTCTTGCCTCTTACCCTTGCTCCCCATCTCAGCCTTCCCCTGGTTACATACATAGCATTCCTACATGTGTCTTACCCTAGCCTTTCCCTAGATTACACACGTAGCACTCCTATATATGTGATTCCCTCTTACCACTGCTCTGGCGTACCCTTTAGTTGCCTTGTCTCCCAGAGCCCTCATTATACTACGTTGGATCTTTCAAACCAACTGGTACGATATCCGCAAACGTTCCACTACCAATCGATAGATTCATAGCCAGGAGGGCGACTCTGATCCCATCAAACCTGACAGAACTATCAGTATACCAATGAACTATAATCGAAATATTCATAGATACTTATGCCATTGGCGAACAACAAGGAGTGGACCTTCTGAAAGCCGAAAGGAGAATCTGAGAAGCTGAAGATGAAATAACCCTCCTCCGAGAAGATACAGCAGAGGACAGGATAACCATCCGGAGACTGACTCATGCTTTGGACCTGACCAATGGTTCAAAAAACCAGAAAACATAAGACCTACCTACCCCACTCAAGTTCAATAGGGACCGGGGCCAGTTACGAGTATGGAAAAACTCTATACAAATAAAACTCTCTGGGGACTTGGCAAAGTTCCCCACTCTCCACTACCAGCTCTCATGTGTCTATGGCCTACTGGAGGGTAAGGCTATAGACCAAGTACAGCCCTTCATCAAGGCCACGGGGATTGATCTGGTAGACATCCTAGCACTAATGGCAATCCTAGACCGAGCCTTCAGAGACCCAGATCCTAAAGGAACTGCCAGCAGGGCCCTACGAGACCTTAAGCAAAAGCATAACAAACTGTCAACCTATATTGCTGAATTTTCCAGGTTAGTAGCAGAGCTTAATTGGAATGATGAAGCCAAGCTTGATCAGTTCAAAGACGGGCTTACTTTTGAGCTGAAAAAGGCTCTGGTCTACTGCCTACCGACCAAGACTCTGGAGGAACTTATTGAGCAAGCCAGCTAGGTGGAATAGCAAACAGCGGCCCTCAGAGCTCCCCTAAAAACCCTCCTAACCTCGAACCTCTGAACAAGCTTCCCAGTAGCAGCACGCACCCAACAACTCACCATGCCCATCAATAAACCCACGCACCCCTCTCTTGTGGTAGGTGGTGCTGTGCCTATGGACCTATCCGCAGGTGGACTATGGTTAACTCAGGAGTAGAGAGATTACTGCCGAATGAATGGGTTATGTATTGTGTATGGAAAAGGGGATCACTTTATTGCAGCCTGTCCTTTGAGAAAGAATCACTCCCTGGCCATACATGTAGTGTCCAAGACCATAGGGAAGTCAGGAAAAGCAGAGTCCTTTGCCTAGTTGCTGACACTAGCAAGGGACCTATCATGGGTCATTTATCTTTATCTGCATTTTCTTTGCTAGTATCTATGTCTGTTAATGAATCTCGCTTGTTTGGCGAGCATTTTGTAGTACCAATAACTGTTAAATTCAATGGTAAAACAGTAGTAACATCAGCTCTCATAGATTGTAGTGCTTTGAGAATTGTATTCATTGATCAAGCCTTCGTCAGTAAAAATTCCATACTAACCTCCAAGTTAAAAACCCCCCATCTTCTCGATATTATTGATGGTCACCCTATCTCTTCTGGGGCTATTACCGACATCGCGTCTCTGCCTAGTGCTATTGAAGACCATTCAGAGGATCTCCCAATGTTCGTAACCAAACTAAAATATCCAATTGTGCTTGGGATCCCCTGGCTCAGAATGTACGATGTATCAGTCAGCTTCGGCTCTTACACTTGGCAATTCAACAGCCATTATTGCAGAAAGAACTATGAAGGTCCAAAAATCACCATCATGGGGTTATGTGCCTTACCACCCCCGATAATCTACCCAGCCCAGGTAGTACACCAGCTCGCACATATTAATGCTGCCCACCCCCCTATTTCCTTTGTTCCTCTTGTCCTCCTGGCACCCCCAAACCCCCTGAATGTTAGCTTTATCAGGGCAGGGGCTTTCGCTTACCTCACCAGGAGGCACAAGCTAAAGGCACCTGCTCTCTCCATACATAAGGTGAACCTAAAGATCAATAAAACGAGGTCCAAGGAGAAGTAGAAGTCTATAGTTCCAGATAAATACTACGAATTCATCGACCTGTTCCCGATGAAGGCCGTAGAAAAGCTTACATCACAACGACCGTACAACCACACTATCCCGCTGATAGAGGGTAAAACCCCCCCCTATGGGCCCCTCTACAGAATGTCTCGGGTAGAGCTGGAAGCCTTGAAGAAATACCTGGAGGAAAACCTCAACAAGAGCTTCATTCACCATAGCTCTTCTCCAGCGGGCGCCTCTGTGCTGTTTGTCAAAAAATCAGATGGCTCCCTTCGATTGTACACAGACTATCGTGGCCTGAATGAAATAACGGTAAAGAACAGGTACCCCTTGCCCCTAATCCAGGAGACGTTGGCCAGGCTCTCCAAGGCAAAATAGTTCCCCAAATTGGACCTGAGAGGGGCTTATAACCTGGTACGGATCGCCGAAGGAGAGGAGTGGAAAACCGCCTTCCGGATACGTTATAGCCATTTCGAGTACAATGTGATGCCCTTTGGCCTAACCAATGCCCCCGCATCTTTCCAGCACTTTATCAATAACACTCTGCAGGACTTTCTGAATGTATTCTGCACAGCCTACCTGGACGATATCCTCATCTACTCGGATACCCTAGCGGAACATAAAATCCACGTCCGGCAGGTGCTAGAGAAGCTGGAACAAGCTGGGTTATACCTTGAACCCGAGAAATGCGAATTCCACGTCCAAGAGGTGAAGTACCTGGGCCTGATAATAACTACGGACAGTATCAGAATGGACCTTGCTAAGGTTACTGCAATCTAGGATTGGGAAAACCCTGCCAACCTTAAAGATGTACAGCCCTTCTTGGGCTTTGCCAATTTCTACCGCCGGTTCATCCTGCGATATTCAAGAATCATGGCACCACTGACAGCATTAACCAAGACCAAGGGCATGGAAAAGAGCCAACGATTCCATTAGAGTCCAGAAGCCCAATCCGCCTTCGAGAGGCTCAAGGAAGCCTTCTGTTCAGCCCCGATCCTGGCCTACTTCGATCCTGATCATGAATGCATTGTTGAGGTGGATGCCTCCGACTATATCTCCGTTGGAATCCTGCTCTGTGGTTCATTAGTTAATATGGGCGCCCATAGTAAACTTAATTAAAAGTTTCAACTTTAGTCCAAGTTTAGGTCTAAGTCGCGAGTTTTCGGCCAAGTTAGACCTGCTGAGGCTTAGCCGTGAAACCTTTGAACCGAAGTGAGACTTTTCAAGCAAGTTGAGACCTTCAAAAAGGCTATGGAGAATAGTTTGAGACTTTGGGGAGTCCTTAGCTATATCGTGAGACCCTATTAAGGTTTCCTTCTCTACAGAGACCCTCTTAAGGTTTCCTTCTCTGCAGAGACCCTATTAAGGTATCATTTTCTATAGAGATCAAAGCGAGGTCTCCTACCGCCTCTACTGGTATCATTATGAAAGGTTGTTTATTCATTTTAAGAGAAACTAGTATTCAATATATTTTATTGACGACTCATATGCATTAGTATTTAGGTACATAAGCGACAAAAAAAAGGCAAAATATCAAGGAAGTAACGCAGTTCCAAGCGCTATGAAAAATTTGTCTTGATCTCTAGACACAATACCTAACAATTTCTGAATATGTTCTATTGGGACATAGGTATGACTCCCACTAGTAGTGATCCTGCGAATACCTCCAGGAATTAACACTGTCCGATACTCCTTGATATACCCAAGTCCATAGACTTTCCCTACGAAAGGGACACTAACCAACCGAACAAGCCGTCCAAAACGTGATTGAACCCTACATTCATTTGAATCAATGGCCCACTGAGGATGTTCTCCCAGCAGGTGATTAATCTTATAACGTATGTAGGATACATCCCGGGTGGCTTGGTTGGTCGAATGTATGGACATAGGTCGAATAACCTGTAAATAATCCTGAGCAATGCATGATGCCCACGATAATACGTGCCTTTTTAACTTGCAGATATTGACATTAATATGCGGCCCCACATCTCCCTGAGGAGGCGGTGAGGTAGTGTCTGAGTCGAAGCGGTCGACAGATATGGGGTATTGAGAGAAGTACAGTTTGAGTTTAATAAACTCCCCAGTTGGGAGATTTAGGCGTCTCGAAGGCCTATTCAGTCCAGGGACAGCCTTATCAGCTTGCTTGCGTCTATGCTTCTTCTTCTGTATTGTTAATTGCTTCAAACAGATTGACCACAAAGTAGAATCTAGTTTATCTCCATTATCTTGATCCCAATCGACTACCCAACGCATATTACTCTGTAATTCCTCATTCAAAATAGAAAGAGACATATTGCGATTGGCTTGAACTTTACTTTTTGCCTGATAATTTATCAGTACCAGCCAATATTAGATCTATTTATTATTATCTGGGAATATGATACCTTTTGAGCAATAGTCCCACAGAATCTTTCCATAGTCCATTATGAATAAACATACATTGGCCCTGCTCAGCGTACGCAATCAGCTACATAGCACAGCATGTGGATGGTTGCTCTGGCAGCACCGAGGCGTTCACATGAGAAGCGGTAATATTCTTGCTCATAATGATCAATAAAGTTTCCCAGAGTGTCTATTAAGTTATTAGTTAACTGGCCTGTAAATTTGGGGAAGTGCTTACCTTCAATTAGCTATAGTTGAGTTGGACTAATGGAAGTGCCTGCTAAGATTGTTACTGCTTCCATTAGACGAAAATAAGGCTGATAGAATTTCTCGGGAAGTATGTCCTTATAGTAAATCAAGGAGTAGGAATGACCCCACTATTTCCATTCGTGTGCTTTATAATAGTGACAGTTGGAGGTAATTGAATGGATAGGTTTCCCAAATTGTGTAGGTATAGAATCTATTGAGGTATCCATATCCCTACCAATCTTTTCCCAAGTGGAAGGAGCAATGCAATAGGGGTCCTCCGTCTAGGCAAACTTCTTAGTAGATTTGACTTTTTTCCCGGAATTCAAGTCGGTAGTGCCTCTTTTGTCAAAAAACCAGCCTCGATAGTAGTCAAAAAGATTTTTCACTAGGTTTTCATAAAATAGATGCATCGAGTCTAGCGGAAAGCTCCTTAGAAAGTCAATTAATGAGAGCCTCATTAATTCACAAACTCCTTTGAGACCAATACTTTCACCATACTCACTATCCAAATTTTCTATTATATGTGTTGCATCCTGCCTCCAGTCCCCATTCACCCTCTTAAGCAGGCCTTTTCTATGATCAATTTTTGACCATTCATGTTGGTTAGGCAGAGATGTAGGTAGGTCTTTCGGGGGGGTAAATGGACAGTAGATATGGTTTCTGTACTTGGAAGTTAGCAGAATGCATCTAGGTGAAACTGGGGGAGCGGGACAGGTACTTATAACAACTATGTGCATGTTATGGCTTAGGTAAGAGACCTATACCCCCAGTGGAACCAATACCTTGCTATAGCTGCTAACTGTAATGGACTGATCACCCATACAGATGCGGGTAGCACGCTTGGGAATAAAGTGTTAAAAGGGAGTGGCTATTGAAGTGTGTGTCTCTGAGGTTGGCTCTCATACATGTATTCTCTTCGATATGTTTCCATTATATTCTTATGTTTGTCATTCATGTATCGTTATTGGATGTACTCGAGTTCAGGTCCTGTATGTCAGCCTGACTGCAATGCGTTGAAGTTCAGGCTGCCTAATCAATGTATGTCAGACTGCAGTGCTCCTAATTGGGAAGTGGTTACCCATTTAGGTAACGACCTGACGTCAATGCTACTAAGCTGTTAAAGGAAGTATCATCCAGATCTGATTATTCATTATCAGATCTAAGCTTCTATATAACCCACCGCTTCTACATAGTTAATACATTAAGACCCAAGCGGTGTTCTAAGTCTCATATAGCTTTACTCTTATCGAGTCCGTACTACACCCGAGTTATAGCTGCGTTTATACTTTACCCCGCTATTAACTATCCTTTCCTCCGAAGTATTCTCGTAGCTACAGCTCACCTGTAACAGTGTATAACAATATAGGTAGTAGCGGCTGCCTGATGTACCATAGCAGTTGATTATCTTTTCACGCGCAGGCATATCAGAACTAACTAGAGTCAAGTAGCCATTAAGTATGATATCCTGGCCTGTGCTGGCATCATATACATTAGGGATCCCTTTTTCAAGTTCCAAAAACTCCTGAACAAGGGGCTGGAGGAAAGATTGAAGATTGTAAGGAGCTTTTGGTACAGGGATAAGTCCAACTGGAAGGAGGTTGTGACAGAGATGTCTCCTCTCTAGTAGAACATTGAGTGGGACTATCAGCAGAGGCCAAGCTTGAAATAGTTTTCGGTGTTTGAAGACTCGAAAACCATCAGTAGTCAGGAGGTAGGCCTGATCTTGCTTTTTGGTGAATAAGCCTTTGCATTTTAGGCTTTGATGTAGTTCACCATTCCAGTAATCCTTATACGAATTCTTGTTTCGTTCGCCCCATGCTTTGACTTTTGCTTAATAATTGACTAATTCAGTGGCTCTTTTCAGGTCGCTAAATTGGAGCTTAATTCGTGGGATCAAGGGAATGTAGTCAAAGGTTTTGAATGGGATCTTAGGGTCACCTGCTTTAGAGGTTTTCCATCGTGGTTTGCCGCATTTAGGATTGGGGCATGCTTCAAGTGCCGAATTGAAATAGCAAAAACAGGAATCGATACAACAATCATATGAAACATGCCTAATTCCAGTTTAGTAATGTAGTCTCTTGACTGTTGTCCGGAATGTGTATGGAGCTTTGTCGGGCAAGGAGGCAGCTTTGATAATCCATGTGTAACAATCAGCTTGCTGACGTGTAGTATTACCACTGAGTTTAAGGTCGAATAGGGCAATAGATATCAAGTCACTGGTGTTAAGATGTGCTATAAGTATAAGTTAGTACTTGAATTGGCTAATGTAATATGCTTAGATTAAAAAAGTACCTTTGATACTATGATAGTCTAATTCGTCTTCTGTCTCTGATATAACTTCATTTTCGTCCTGAGAAGAGCTGGAAGAACTTAAACTTGAAGGATTTTCTGAGTCAGAATCATATTCAGGGACTAAGTCATGTGTGGAGTTCGCAGTGGTTTTTAGCAATGTGCTAGGTCTCTTCTGTATAGATGGGCCAGATCTGGTAGAGCCTGAAGAACCTGATATTTCTGCTGAACTTAAGCTAAAGGAACTGGATCTTGAGGAAGGTGTGGTTTCTTTGTCCCTTGCTACTGGATGCATGGTCTCCATTCCATGCAATTCAATATTAGACACATAGGTTTCTAGAGCAGGGGACTTGTTAAACGTTTCTTTCCCATAACCCTCATCGGAGGAGCTAGAGGATAGCACAGACTGAGGATTAAAATTTTTGACCTGAGACCCCAAAACACGGCTCTTTAATCTCGGTTTTTTGTTCAGTCGTATATCAATGTCAGAATCTGAGCTGCAGTCGTCGATTGATCTTAGTTTTTTGTTCCGTATATCGAGGTCAGAATCTGAGCTACTCTCGTATATTACTGCCGAAGGCTTCTTTTTCTTGGATCTTTTCAGGAGAAAGGATCTTTTCGGGAGAAGGGATCTTTTCGGGAGTAGTGGTAGGGATTCGGCTTCTCTTCGACACTAGACCCTTTATTATCAGTGGTAGTATTGAGTAAGGGTTTTTTAGAAGAGATTTGGTCATGTTCTTCTTGTATTTCTTGACAATGGATGCGTTTGTTATGGAGCTCCCAAAGTCGAGCAGATCGTATGATGTGAGGCTTTCCCCCTAGGGCATCGCAATGGCATTCTCGTGTAAAACTTTGATGGGGGGTTGGCTTCTCATATGGAACTTTCGGTTTTCGCAAGGATATAACTAATTAATAGACTAGGTAGGGAAGACAGGAGAGTTGGTAGAGAAGACAAGATACTTGGTAGAGAAGACAGGAGTACAATAGCTAAGAGTAGAACCGCTACCTTTATACGATCAATCAATAACATCTTAAGGTCTCAGAAAGCTCTCACAAAAGGTCTCAGTCAAATCTTTGTGAGAGCTTTCCGAGGCCTTTAACATATATATGCTAAAGGCTCTGGCAAAGGTCTCAGTCAAACGTTCGCTCGGGATAACTCCACGAACACACATATATATGCTGGAGCTTGCCGCGTGTCTTGAGACACGCAGCAGGCCCTTGTTTCTAGTGAATATCCAAAAGATATTCATCCTGGGCAGGGTATGCAGGTCAATATGCCTATTTGGGAATTTTTGCGGAAAGGTCTCGGAAAAGTCTCAACATCAACTACCACATGACCAGACTACGAGGGGCTTGTACCAACCAGACTAGACTAGACTACACCATAACTTTCTAATCACATTTACGAAGACTGGTAAACCTTCTGCTCTTCTATGAGACACACGGAAGGTTTGAGGGTTTTAGTTCAACTGTCTTCGGCTACAGAGCAAGCCGAAGATAGGCTTCTTACCTTCTGTTTAGGTATCTGAAGCCTGAATAGTGTCTTTTTGCAGCTCAGTAGTCCTATACCCTGTCTCGCTATATATTATAGTATAAACTTCGACGGTTTCGTTATGACGGACAACAAAGGGTGGGGGAAAAAACCCATGACTGACCAGGAGCAGTTGAAGGTAGAAGTGTGGATACTAGAAGATAGTCATACTTCAATGGCTAACTAAATGAATTTCCAAGCAAACGGTCATAAGCTAGGCAAACAAACGGAAGGCTACATGTACATTCAAGTAGGACTAAGATGGCCAAACTGGTTAACTGTCACTCATAAATTTATGAGTACTGTACCAAAAAGGGGGATGTTATCGCACGAGCAGCGCTGTCACGTTCCTATGTTATTGTGGATACTTTAATGTTAGTCGGCAACTCCTATTTATTTCCGTATACATAAGACAACTTTATTTTAGTGGCATCGCATAGCACATAGTACGCATTGTCTGGAATACTGTTGCTTTAGTAAGTATTGTGGAGACTAAAATGTTCGCCACCGTGTTGTCCAGAATACCGTTGCTTTAGTAAGTATTGTGGAGACTAAAAATGGTCGCTATTATATTGTCAAGAATACTATTGCGATATAGTAGTGCTAAAATGCAGCTTATAACCACGCTAGAACAGGCTATGCACACGCTAACAGCTCTGGAATCTTGGCACTAGAGCAGATTTCGGAGCAGATTTCGGAGCAGATTTAGGAGCAGATTTTGGAGCAGATTTCGGAGCAGATTTCGGAGCAGATTTCGAAGCAGATTCCGGAGCAGATTTCGGAGCAGACTTCAGATCGAGAATATGTACAGCGGAAATATTCATTTTATTCACTAATTATAATAGTATACATAGTGTACTAATACTCGCTACAACACTCGCTCTAATACTCGCTACAACACTCGCTCTAATACTCTCTCTAATACTCGCTACAACACTCGCTCTAATACTTGCTCTAATACTCGCTACAATACTCGCTCTAATACTCGCTCTAATAATCACTCTAATATTTGCTCTAATACTTACTCTAATACTTGCTCTAATATGCTTTGGAAATTATATAAGACATTGGATAAAGAGCAAAGGGAAAAGGTGTGAGGGAGGAAGGTATATATACAGGAAAACTATAGTTGCCAAGCCCGATTGCTAAGGCCGACAATATAAACTTTCCGGAGATAATGAGATAATGGATAATAAGAGGGGTGGCATGATAGTGCTCAGCCCCGCTCAGCCCACTGTCGCGCGCGGGTGCTGTACTACTCAATGCCTGACCTGGTAATAGTCATATTGGGAAATCGTAGTCGTAGTACTGCGATATGTGTGGAGTTCAGCTTTGTGATATGTATCGTAGGAAGTTATGCATTCACAGCCTATTTATATATATCTAAGAAACTCATGCATTCGAGGCTTAAATGTATAGAGGCCACAAATGTATGAATTCCATGCATATCTAGAGATCATGAAAGTATGAAATCCATACATATATATATATAAGCCTCGAATGCATGAATTCCATGCATATCTAGAGACCGTGAAAGCATGAATTCTATGCATATATATATATAAGCCTCGAAAGTATGAATTCAATGCATAAGTATATATATATAAGCCTTGAATGCATAAGTTCCTTGGATATATAAGTATATATAGGCCGTGAAGGCATAACTTCCTGCGATATATATCACAAAGCTGAACTCCATACATATCGCAGTACTACGACTACGATTTCCCAATATGACTATTACCAGGTCAGGCATTGAGTAGTACAGTACCTGCGCACGACAGTAGGCTGAGCGGGGCTGAGCACTGTCATGCCACCCCTCATACCTTCGGAAAGTCTATATTGTCGGCCTTGGCAATCGGGCTTGGCCACTATTGTTTTCCGGTATCTATACTTCGCTTACTCATGCTTTTTTCCTTTGCTCTGTATCCAATGTCTTATAAAATTTCTAAGGCATATTACAGCAAGTATTAGAGTGAGTATTAGAGCGAGTATTAGAGCGAGTATTAGAGTGAGTGTTGTAGCGAGTAATAGAGCAGTATTAGAGCGAGTGTTGTAGTGAGTATTAGAGCGAGTATTAGAGCGAGTATTAGAGCGAGTATTAGAGTGATATTATATTTGACCAACTTCGTGTATCAATATTACACTGCTATTTTATTTAACCAACTTCGTGTATCAACATTACACCACTATTTTATTTAACCAACTTCGTTCTCACCAAACTACGGAGTTATTGCGATCCAGGATTGCTGTGGTATTCTCGTAAGTATGTGGTATGACCTAACTTTATTCGTAAGGCTGATAAAGTTCAGCCACCCGGACAGTGCTCTTGGTATTCATAGAGAAGCGGAATCACCACCCGAGCGATAATATCCCCCTTTTTGGTACAGTACTTAAGGCACACATCCTCCCCCCAACTAACATAATATCACATTAACGGTCTATAACCAGTGCCATCCGGAAATTTATTCCACAAATATGTCTGCAAATGCCAACGTTATGGCCATTGCCAACCATCTCATTAGCAAAAGTTTCGACCTCGAATCAAGATACCGTGAAGCATTAGACAACCTAGAGGGTCAGCAAAAGTGGGAACTGGTGACAGAAGTGTCAAGATTAGTTCAGGGCCAGATAGAAAAGATAGCGTATGCTGCAGATGTACAAAAATGCATAATTGATGAATAGGGTGATGAAGATTTTGAAGAAATGGAGGCAGATAGGGGTAATTTGGAGCTGGATCTCGCATACACAACTATTCTTGTCCCTCTGTCCGAGGTTCATGAGAAATCTGAAAAAAGAAAGGCAAACGCAGTGGGAAGGCTGGTAGAGGCTTGGAGTGACAACTGGGAGGAGGACCTCAGTGACCTCATGCCACCTTGGGCAGCAGAAGAATTCCTCAGGGCTCTGGCCATTTTTGCTGAAAAAAACAAGAATATACAAGCAGCTAAGGTCCTCATGAAGCAGAGAATCCAAGAACGACTTGCTGCTAAGAGGACAAAGAAAGTACTATACCTAATGTCAAGAGATGTCGCAGATAGGATCCTTACCGAGAAAAGGAGAGTTCGTCGGAGGAAGACTATGGATGCCACTACTGAGGGGAGTGATGAACAGAATCCGGGCTTATCTACACAGATCACATCATCCAGGAATGATGTGATCGCTGGGAATAATACTACAGGAAATAAGACGAATACTACTCCGAAAGATAATGCCAACAAGACCTCTTCTGCCCCAGGCTCCTCATCCAAATCTCCTGCCCCAGGGTCATCCTCAAAATCTCCTACCCCACACACTTTCTCAAAATCTTCTACCCCAGGCTCCTCGTCCAAATCTCCTGCCCCAGGCTCCTCATCCAAATCTCCTGCCCCAGGGTCATCCTCAAAATCTCCTACCCCACACACTTCCTCAAAATCTTCTACCCCAGGCTCCTCGTCCAAATCTCCTGCCCCAGGCTTCTCATCCAAATCTCCTGCCCTAAGGTCATCCTCAAAATCTCCTACCCCACACACTTCCTCAAAATCTTCTACTCCAGGCTTCTCGTCCAAATCTCCTACCCCACACACTTCCTCAAAATCTCCTACTCCAAACTTACGCAGAAAGGTCCACAAAAACAAAGAACACAATTCTCCAGCGGAGGTAGTTTCCCGGGTGGACACATGTAAGCGAAAGCGGCAGATTAATAAGGAACTGCAGGTGAACGAAAAATTGTATCAAGGAAAGAAATTTCAGATACACATTCCTATCATTAACTTGGACGTAGATGAGGCATTGGAGGAGATGAAAAGAAGATTAGTTGAAGACGAGGACAAAGATGATGTAATTGCGGTCGAACAGGCAATTAAGGGCTTGATAAATGGAGAGGGGAAACCGAGCATTGAGATCATAAAGAGGAGACTACAATGATTAATGGACATGATTAAGGCCGAAATCAGAGAGGTGGAGGATTCGGACATGGGTGATTTCGAGGATGAGAACATAGTGCAGGACGAAGAGAATTTCGAGGACATGTAGTTTCATCTTTTTGTTTGGATTTTTTTGCTTTTGAATTTAAGGCTTTCTTATAGAATATATATGTGTATTCATGGAGTTATCCCGAGCGAACGTTTGACTGAGACCTTTGCCAGAGCCTTTAGCATATAGGTTAAAGGCCTCGGAAAGCTCTCACAAAGGTTTGACTGAGACCTTTTGTGAGAGCTTTCCGAGACCTTTTTGAGAGCTTTCCGAGACCTTTCCATGAAAATTCCCCGAATAGGCATATTGACCTGCATACCCTGCTCAGGATGAATATCTTTTGGATATTCACAAGAATCAAGGGCCTGCCATGTGTCTCAAGACACGTAGCAGGCTCTAGCATACATATGTGTGTTCGTGGAGTTATCCTAAGCGAACGTTTGACTGAGACCTTTGCCAGAGCCTTTAGCATATATATGTTAAAGGCCTCGGAAAGCTCTCACAAAGGTCTCAGGAAGCTCTCACAAAGGTTTGACTGAGACCTTTGTGAGAGCTTTCCGAGACCTTTCCGTGAAAATTTCCCGAATAGGCATATTGACCTGCATACCCTGCCCAGGATGAATATCTTTTGGATATTCACAAGAAACAAGGGCCTGCCGCGTGTCTCAAAACACGCGGCAGGCTCCAGCATATATATGTGTATTCGTGGAGTTATCCTGAGTGAACGTTTGACTGAGACCTTTGCTAGAGCCTTTAGCATATATGTTAAAGGCCTCGGAAAGCTCTCATAAAGGTTTGACTGAGACCTTTTGTGAGAGCTTTCCGAGACCTTTGTAACTACTTTCCGAGACCTTTCCGCAAAAATTCCCCGAATAGGCATATTGACCTGCAGACCCTGCCCAGGATGAATATCTTTTGGATATTCACAAGAATCAAGGGCCTGCCGCGTGTCTCAAGACACGCGGCAGGCTCCAGCATATATATGTGTGTTCGTGGAGTTATCTAGAGCGAACGTTTGACTGAGACCTTTTTGAGACCTTTTTGAGACCTTTGCGAGACATTTGGAATACTACAAGGTGTAGACATCTACAAGAACTACACAAGAGCCTTTATTCACATTATAGGTCTTGTTGATTTGTCATATTACAATAAAAATCACAAGTGTTACAAGTTCGAGACCTCTAGGTTTTAGTTAAGGTTTAATGTTGAAACCTTTTCACGGTCTCGGTCAAGCGTTTGATGACTGTGCAAGTTTGCATTCTTCCCCCGCTTCTTATTGAAACCTCTTCAGATCTCACTCTTCTGATTCAACCTGTCGAAATTTCAATGAACCCCAGCACACATCAGGGTAAGACTCAGTTTCCTGCCATATATATGACTTACTAACTCTCATGTACTAGACTCCTCAAGTGTCCTAGCTAGAATTCGAACCCTATACAGTTTCTGAAACATACAGGTAGGCTCTATGTCATCATGGATATGTATGCCGAAGGAGGAGGATTTGACTTATGGACTTGTCTTCCTATAGCCCCGCAAACCCCCAAAGAACTCACAGAAATAGACCAGCATAATCCCCCCCTCTCCCACTCCAGCCCCATCTGCATTATTCCCTTAGTCCCCCTCTACTTCAGCCCCATCAGCATGATACTTCCCCACACAGGCATCAACGCCCAATGTCACCTGAGCCCTCCTTGGACCACGACATTCAGGCCACCAATATTCAAGCTCTAGTGGCAGCACAGGCTCAGGCACAAGCCATGCGTGAGTTCTTTGGTGCACTCGAACTCAGTCAACTAACTGGAGCTCGTAAGTGCAATGAATAACCCCACGTTGATGCTCCCTTGCTAATATTCACTCAAGCCCCACCAGTCTTCCATGAATTCTTCAACGTGCTTCCCCCTCAACTCTAGAATATTTCGCCACCTATAGATCCAGCACTTCTTTCAAACACTCCATCTGGAGCATCACCTGGCCCCGAATTTAAGCATCCCAAATTTAAGTCCAAACGAGGTACTAATATCCAGCCAAAGCTCAAATCATTGGTCTACCTAATTTTGCCTTCCTCATGCTTTGAATATCAATGAGAAGTCCCAGCTCTTCCCCAAGGATATATGCCAGTCTCGGAGGATAATGAAGAACCTGAGCTTATCCGCCATACACTCGAGTCAGATGAACTTGACTGGAATTATCTCAGTAAGTTATCTGAGTCTCAAAGGTTGGCAATCTGGTCTGGATGTAACCCAAACGACCACGCCGAAGTTTGTGCACATCGACATTATGTCTATCAGCGTGCCTATGATAATGGTTTCTTTCTCCGGCAACCATGGCACAAATTCAGTTTGGAACAAAAAAGGTCATGTATTCGTAAGATTTTTAAAGCAGCAGAGGCAAAATATAGATTCGATAAAGTATTGGTGGAAGATTTATGCAAATGTATTTGCAAAACAAATGTCAAAAACGATAACCACCGAGGGCGGCCATACGTACCAGACCCACTGTAAAGTAAGGCGGCGTGCTTCATAACCAACTCTCTACTGCCGGGCGGCAGTACTAGAGTTTACTACAGCAAACTATAGGTGCACGGAACCTATAGCTTCTGTTTAAGTATATCTTGCTTGCATATATTCTATTGTCGCTCTAGTTGTAAAAGGTAGGCCCGACCAGCCTATAACTTGTTATTGAAACATAGAGGGAGATGGGCCCAAACGGGCCCAGAATATAATAGCTCAATACTTTATTATTGGTAGATATCTACTACTGTGTTTCTCTCTCTACCTCTGGCTTAAACTGACTTGAACACTCCTCCAACAAAGGGGAATTCAGGGGACTATATACTGTCCACAGTGGGGCAGTGCTGGGGCAGTGCTGGGGCAGTGCGCCATCATCTGACCCATTACATGATTTGAAATCAACATGATAGAAACTACTAGAAACTACTAGGAAATAGAACTACAAGTATCGCATGACCCTTCCAATGGTCACGCTCATTACTATAATGAAATACATGAGTTACTATACCTTTATTATCATCTGCCGGCCGACGCTGGCGGCCTGATAATATCTTATTCCACTAGGTTAAAAGTTGGTATGTAACGGGAGTTACATTTCATTGGGAAATGGAATGTGACTTCCTTACATGGCTCCCTCAAAAAAGAGAGTCCTACTCTTAAAAATTAAAGCTTTACCTTGTCGCAAGTTATTGTTTAAATATATGTTGTTATACTGATAAGATTTGTTGATACCACACAATAATAAATAACTGTTCGGTCAGGCCTCCAACCTTTCCAACACAAGTTATTAAGTTTGTCGCACATTACCAGAAAATGTGGGACCTTACAATTGAGTAACCAATTCAATTGTACTGACTTTGGTGAAGAGAACCAAGTCTGACTTTGGCAAGGAAAAACCAAGTCTTTAAATATGTATCTAAATCTTTGAAGTATAAGTTGTATACTTAATAACTTCCTATTGACAAGTACTTTTTATTGTAACCTTTAGCTATTATAATAAACTCTTTGTCTCGAGTTTAGTTATAACACTTCATACTATTGTAATAGAGGTAGATACGTCTATTACTTTTCATAGAAGCTTGCTATTATTACCACTTTAGACTTGAATAATAAAGTACTATGTCCTATTAAAAAATGTAAAGTAAGGCGGCGTGCTTCATAACCAACTCTCTACTGCCGGGCAGCAGTACTAGAGTTTACTACAGCAAACTATAGGTGCACGGAACCTATAGCTTCTGTTTAAGTATATCTTGCTTGCATATATTCTATTGTCGCACTAGTTGTAAAAGGTAGGCCCGACCAGCCTATAACTTGTTATTGAAACATAGAGGGAGATGGGCCCAAACGGGCCCAGAATATAATAGCTCAATACTTTATTATTGGTAGATATCTACTACTGTGTTTCTCTCTCTACCTCTGGCTTAAACTGACTTGAACGCTCCTCCAACAAAGGGGAATTCAGGGGACTATATACTGTCCACAGTGGGGCAGTGCTGGGGCAGTGCTGGGGCAGTGCGCCATCATCTGACCCATTACATGATTTGAAATCAACATGATAGAAACTACTAGAAACTACTAGGAAATAGAACTACAAGTATCGCATGACCCTTCCAATGGTTACGCTCATTACTATAATGAAATACATGAGTTACTATACCTTTATTATCATCTGCCGGCCGACGCTGGCGGCCTGATAATATCTTATTCCACTAGGTTAAAAGTTGGTATGTAACGGGAGTTACATTTCATTGGGAAATGGAATGTGACTTCCTTACACCCACAGCCTCCCACTTCTGATGCTCCACAAAGCAACTTACGATCCTCTTCTCCAGTGGCACCAGTGAGGAGAATAGGCAACCCGCTAACTAAAAAGCAAAATCCGCTAACCAAAAAGCAAAATACAAGCTCAAAAAAACCAGCTCTGCCAGCTGCCACAACGAAGGAGAAATCTATCCAACCAGCCTATAATACATTCACTTATTAACAACATTGAGTCGTTGTTCAAACTAATAACACTTCTTCCCCTGCATTGCAAAGTGAAAGTCAGGTAATGTCTCTGCCTCATTCCATGAAAATATAACTCCATAGTAATACCGATGTCTAGCAAACTGTTGAATGATAACCCGCTGGCAAGGCTGGATGTGGATATACATGTGAAGGATATGAGGATTGCGTGGACAGGCTGGATGCGGACATACATGTGAAGGATATGAGGATTGCACGGACAGGCTGGATGCGGACATACATGTAAAGGATATGAGGATTGCGTGGAGGATTGCGTGATTGTATGAATGCGGAGGAAGTGAAGGATCTGCTGTGTCCGGATATGGTTAAAAGGGCACATTACTGCTGTCACGTTGTTGTTATTGCTGGGTTGATGTTCATGTATTTAATGAGGCCTTGGACGTCCCAGTAGATGGCTATGGAATCATCGGATTTATCAATACATCTCTTCTCTTCATCCCATTCAGTCCTATATACTCGCACAGCTGTGTGTGGGTTTTTTACTTGGTAGCAACACATCGCTCTCAATATCATTTATTAGAGTTCAGAAATGACATCAGCAATGGCATCGGCCAACACCCCATTTGAGCCAACATCAGCAATGGCATCGGCCAACACCCCGTTTAAGCCACCAAAGGCTACCGAAAGCCTTAAAGACGAGAACAATTACAGCTCATGGTCTATGGAAGTCCGAATGCTCCTCTGACTAGCAAATCTAGATACAGCTATAGACCCTGACAAGGGTGTAGCCCCCCAGCCGCCAACGAAGACATATCAGTACCTCTCTGACAAAGCTTTAGCCACGATCATGGCAAATTGCGACTCAGAGCCACTGTCCCTTATCCGCATCTCTCCTAGCGCACTAGATGCCTGGAACACTCTCAAGTCCCATTATGAAGGACGCACTCGCACACATATGTCAGCACTGCTCCTTGCAATCACTAATCTCCGTTTTGATGATAGGAAGAATACTCTAGTCCAACACCTCATGAAGTTTGAAAACAAATGGAACCTCCTATTGGCCAACGTGGCCACCGTTCACTCCGATACCTCTAGTCTTGCCGGTACCATTAAGATCTTTGTCAGCTATGATGGGTGGAAAGCGACTATGCTATTATCCACACTTCCCCACATCGCCATATATCAGAGTCTCATCATGAACATCACAGGTGGAACAGCCACCCCAACCTATGCAGACGTAGCACTCCGACTCCGTGAACTATCCGATCACCTCAAAACTCGCCCAAAAAGAGACGTACTACCTCAAGAACCTGCATCAGCCTTTGCAGCTACTAGCCTACCAGTTAAGTGTCATTACTGTAAGGCAAAGGGATGGCCTGGGACCTCACATGAAGAAAAGGACTGCCGGACCAAGAAAAGAGATCTAGCAAAAACAGCCAATATTGCTCAGTCCGATGATGTTTGGGATACATTCTGCGATATGACAACCACCGAAAAATCTCTGAGTCAAGCCGAGTGGTTTGCCGATTCATGCTCTTCAGTGCATATCACTAACAACTTAGCTGAGCTGATTGATCCACGACCCCATTACCAACTTGTGGGAACTGGAGGAGGTAGTACTCAGACTACCCACAAAGGCACCATTCGTCTAGGAAACTTCACTCTCCACGATGTCCTATTTATTCCCAACTTCCCTCGCAAGCTTATTAGTATCGCAAAGATCTCACAGCAAGGCGGATCTCTCAATATTGGAAAATCAAACATGCTCGAATATAAGGGATGCTCGATTCCCCTTGTCATCACTCATGGAATCTACCAACTAGATATGAGCTGTCCAGCAAAGGTCTATCTCATTGAACAAGAAGCAATGAACTGGCATGAAAGGTATGCTCACCTTCCTTTTCCTTCATTCAGAACCATTTCCGAGGCGCTAAGGGACCTTCATCTGTTTGGAAAGCAATGTCCTACCTGCATCACCACTAAGATGACCAAGCCACCATCTCGATCTCATGGAATCCGTATACAGCATGTGGGCGATATTGTCCACTCTGATCTCTGTGGTCCAATGCCTATAGAGGACCTGAGGCACCAGAAGTACATGATCACCTTAGTTGACAACTTTTCTCACTTTATTATCACACGAGCGATTCGATCAAAATCTGATGCCGCCGAAACCCTCCAAACCATGATCACCTATTTTGAAAACCTCACCAATATACCAGTGAAAGCCCTTCAGAGTGATTTTGGTGGGGAATTTAAATCCACATCATTTCGAGAATGGCTAAGAAGAAAAGGAATAGTTGAGAAGCCCTCGGTGCCTTACCACAGCGAAACGAATGCAGTTGCAGAACGCACAAATCGAACTATCATGACGCTTGTCCAAACGAATCTGAAGGGAATGCCAAAATCTACATGGTCGCTCGCCATGGAATATGCCACCTTTATTAAAAATCGACTTCCTCATAGCTCGCTAAATGGGGTAGCCCCCCTTGAAAAAATCAAAGAAGTGGACATTCAGAAAGAGCGAGCTCGTTTCCGACCATTCGGCCAAATCATCTTCTGCCATACCTATGAAAATGGAAAGTTAGCCGATAGAGCCACTGAAGTAAGAATCGTTGGTTTCACTCCCTCCTATGGGACCTACAAAGTGATTCTGCCATCTAGAAGAGTTACGACTGCAAAGAACCCTATAGCCAAAGATGCCCCGCAGCTGGATGTCATGTGGCCAGAAGAGAGTACTCAGCAGAGCGCTCCCAGTGCGCCAGCTCAACAGAGCGCTCCCAGTGCGCCAGCTCAACAGAGCGCTCCTGGTGCGCTAGCTCAACAAAGCGCTCCTGGTGCTTTTCCTCAATCTCCAATAATACCCAGAGCTCAGGTTTCCCTTACGCCATGCAGCAAGTAAGCCACGTCTCTACAAGAGTTACCCAATGCCCCCGAAGAAGAGAGGTGGAGGCGGTATGCACCAAGGTGGCCTGATGCTCTTCCAGTTATGAGAAATGAGCGAGAAGCTGAGCAGCAGCTTCTCTATGAGGAAATAGAGTCACAGCAGCAACCTGCACAGCAGCAGCCTGCGCAGCAGCAACCTGCGCAGCAGCAGCCTGCGCAGCAGCAACCTGCACAGCAACAATCTACAAGGTGATCGACTCGGTCTACAGCAGGCATCCCTCCCATTCATCTTGATCAGGATCCAGCCTATACTCACCTAACAGTCACTGAAGCACTTGAGTCTAAGAACAAGGATCAATGGCAGCAAGTGATTCAGCGTGAGCTAGCTCTACTGGAAAAATACAAGGTTTACCAGTGGGTAGATGAAGTGCCGCATGGAGCGAAGATTATCGATACCAAATGGGTATTGAAGGAAAAACTCGACAAGGAGCCATCAGATCCAAAGCGTTTTAAGGCTCGTCTCACAGCGAGAGGTTTCTCACAAAGGCCGAATATAGACTTTGATCAACACAGAACCTATGCACCAGTTTGCAGAGAAGAATCATGGCGAATCCTCATATGCCTGAGTCTAGATGGAAAGCTCATCATGCGCCAATATGATATTGAAGGCGCCTTTCTTAATGGGCCTCTTCAGGAGGTTCTGTATGTAGTTGATAAGCAAGCTACTGGCGACAAAGCATGGCTTCTTCTGAAATCACTCTACGGGACTAAGCAGGCAGCTCACAACTGGAACAAGGTCATAGATGATATCTTTAAGGGAATGAGATTTATTCAGTGCAAGGATGATCTGGGGCTATACTACCGAATAACTGAGAAAGATATGATTGTTATCCATGTTGATGATCTCCTTTGTGGTTTTTCAAGTGAGAAGGTCGCAGACCGGTGGGAAAGCGCAATGGAGGAGTTCTTTACTGTTGAAAAACGGGGTCTACCATCTCGCTTTCTTGGGATGTCTCTCTCCTGAAAGGAAGGAGAAGTTCTAATATATGGAGCAGATCATATAAGAGAAATCGCAGCCGAGTTGGGTGTCAGAAACCAGTCCCCTGCTCCCTATAATACAGCCCCGACAGCTCCTGGTGAACCATTCGATACAAAAACTTTTCAAGCTATTATTGGGAAGCTACTATACATCTCAAGGATGTAGCGCCCAGATGTGCGATATGCGGTACAGTGGCTCTCTATCAAGGCGGCTCGACCCACCACTCATGACTACAACAAGGCCATCCAGGTAGTTAGCTACTTGCTTGGAACAGCTACATAGGGGATAAGGCTTGCTGGCAACTCGATAGACTGCATTGATGTCTATACAGATGCAGGAGAAGAGAAGCTTGAGGAAAAAGCTACTACAGGGATCCTTGTGATGGCCGGAGATTCACCAATCGGATGGACAGCAAGAAAGCAGGATGTCACGACACTGTCATCCACTGAAGCTGAGTATATTGCATTAGGAGCAGGAGCTCAGGATGCCCTATGGATAAAGAAGTTGCTCGAGTTTCTGGGAATAAGCCCCTCCATTCGGCTCTGGACAGATAGTCAAGGAGGAGCGGATCTCTCATACAACCCTGACTTTCACAAATGAACCAAGCACATTCAAAGGCGACACCATTTTGTGCGAGAATGTGTGGAGGAAGGACTACTAACGGTGCATTGGGTATTAGGAGATGAGAACCCTGCTGACATGTTCACAAAATACTTAGATGCACATCGATTGAAGTTTCTCTCTAAGCTGATGGGAATGATAAGTTATCAGCCAGCGAATTAGGGGGGCATGTTGAATGATAACCCGCTGGCAAGGCTGGATGTGGACATACATGTGAAGGATATGAGGATTGCGCGGACAGGCTGGATGCGGACATACATGTGAAGGATATGAGGATTGCACGGACAGGCTGCATGCGGACATACATATAAAGGATATGAGGATTGCGTGGAGGATTGCGTGATTGTATGAATGCGGAGGAAGTGAAGGATCTGCTGTGTCCGGATATGGTTAAAAGGGCACATTACTGCTGTCACATTGTTGTTATTGCTGGGTTGATGTTCATGTATTTAATGAGGCCTTGGACGTCCCAGTAGATGGCTATGGAATCATCGGTGTAACGAGGGCTCTGGGGGACAAGGCGACCAAGGGGTACGCCGGGGAAGTGGCAAGGGGCAATCGCACACGTAGGAGCGCTACGTGTGTGATCGGGGGAAAGGCTAGGGTAAGACACACGTAGGAATGCTACGTGTGTGACTAGGGGAAGGCTGGGACGGGGGCAAGGGCAAGAGGCAAGGGAGGCAGCTGGGCTGCAGAGACAAGGCGAGGCAAGGCAAGGAGGTGCACAAGGGAGATGCCCCAACGTGGAGAGAAGCAAGGCTCTGTATTGGATATACAAGACGTTGGATGGGGATCCAACGAGAGGGCGGAGGGACGAAGATATATATACATGATTCCAGGCCAAGGCCGTGGAAGGAATAAGCTTCCCGAGATCCCTATCTCGGAAGTTAAGATAACAATCACCCATCGACGACACCCGAACAAGCCTGTTCGAGTGTCAAAACAGCACGACACCCGAACAAGCCTGTTCGAGTGTCAAATCAAGACTACAATCAACAATAACGAGAGTCGGACGGAATCCCGTCTGACTCTCAAACCCGGCTAGGGAAGGACGGTTGTGACACTATCCCCCCTTTAGGCTCGGAGCCCCAGCGACGAAAGACAAGGCGAAAGGCAAGACAAAAACAAACAAACAAAACAGGCGACTAAACCAATAACCCATAACACAACCCCAACGCCGGAAGTACGTACCAACAATAATCCCAACAACAACGACAATAATAACCCTAATAACCAATTCCAGGACGACAAGAACATCATTGGGCGGGGCGAGGCTTCCGGGGGTAACGCTGGTGGAACAGGGTGACCAGATCCTGTGCATTCTCCAAGTCCTCTGCGGGTTGCCAGGTAGCCTCCTCGTCCCCTAACCATTTGACCTTGTACTGAACTCGCCCATAGCGCTTCCTGGAGTCCAGTACCTCCTCAACCTCCCACTCCTCTTCACCTGCAATCACCACGGGAGGAGGTGGGGGGTGCTTTTGCTCGGGGAGGGGATCGTTGGCGGCTGGTTCGATCTCCGAGACGTGAACGACCGGGTGGCGTTTGATGTCTTTAGGGAACTTCAACCGGTAGGCGTGAGTGCCCACATTCCCCAATATCTCATACGGCCCCAGGAACTTATGATCCAGGTTATGAGAAGGTCGTTCTGTCCGGAAGTGCCGGCTGGAGAGCCACACCTTATCCCCTGGCTGATACCTGGGGGCTGGCAACCATGAGCCGTTGGCGTACTCGGTTTGCCTGGCTTGCGCATATCCCAGCTCGGCTTTTAGGGTGGAGTGGAGCTCTGCAATTCCAGCTGCGAACTCCTTGGCCGGGGGGTGGACTCTCTGCAGGGGCGCCAGGGCATCCACGAATCTGGGGTGCCAACCGTAATTGGCCAGAAAGGGGGAGGTTTTCAAGGACTCTGAGAATTGGTTGTTTGCGGCGAACTCGCAGGTTGCCAACAAGGACACCCAATTATTCTGCTGGTGGTTGACATAGGCCCGCAGATATTGTTCCATGATAGCATTCATCCTTTCTGACTGGCCATCAGTCTGGGGGTGGTAGGCTGTCGAGAGGCTTATCCTGATCCCCAAGAGCTCGCAGAATGCTTTCCAGAATTCCGAGGTGAACTGAGGCCCTCGGTCAGATACAATAGACTCGGGGAGGCCGTGATACCGAAACACGTTGTTGAGGTTGAGATTGGCTAGCTCCGGGGCGGAGCAGGTATCCCGGCAAGGTATCACATGTCTCATTTTCGTCAGCCGATCCACCACCATCAGGATGGCATTGAATCCCGAGTCCTCCGGCAGCCCAGTTACGAAGTCCATGGTCAGATGTTGCCAGGGTCGATCCGGGATCTCCAGGGGCTTCAAGGTTCCGTAGGGGGCATGGCGTGTAGGCTTTGATCGTTTACAGGTATGGCAGTTCCGCACATACCTTTCCACGTCTTTTCGCTGATCGATCCAGGTGTATTGCCTACTCAAGAGCTCTAACGTCTTAGCCACTCCAGGGTGCCCAGCAGCCAGGGTGTCGTGGTGTTCTTTAATAAGCCGTAACCACAGTTCGCTGTCCGGTACATAGAGACGGTCCAGGTGGTATAGGAGGCCGTCCTGGATGGTGCATTCGGCTAGGGAAATCTTGGTATGACGACGTTGTCCAGATTCCAATGCGGCAATGATGTCCTTAGCCAGGGGGTCCTCCTCATACGCTTGTCGCACCTGTTGCTGGAGACCAGCTCCGGCGTCAGCAACAGTATCAGCATCAGCCAGACCATTGGCTGCCAAATCGAGATTTTCCGGCTTCAGTACCACCTGATTCTGGTATTTCAGCCTTTCATCCCCTCCTTTAGGGAGGTCTCCTGATCTCCTGGTCAATGCATCCGGCTTGCCACCAGCCTTCCCGGGGCGGTATCTGATCTTGAAGTTAAACCGAGAGAGGAATTCCGACCACCTAGCCTGTCGGCGGTTCAACAGCTTGGTGGTGGTAAAGTACTCAAGGTTTTTATGGTCGGAAAGTACTTCGATAATCCCCTTGGCTGACTCCAGGTGTGGCCTCCATTCCTCGAATGCCCGCACGATGGCCATCAGCTCCTTGTCGTAGATCTCGTAGTTGCACTCAGCTGGGGAATGCTTCTTTGAGAAATAGGCCACGGGGTGGAGGACTCCATCGACATACTGGGACAGGATTCCGGCGGAGACATAGTCGGAGGCGTCCGTTTCCATGATGCACTCGCTATTGGGGTCAAAATGAGCCAGGATTGGGGCTGAGCAGAAGGCTTCCTTGAGGTTCTGGAAGGCGGATTGGGCTTCTGGATTCCAGTGGAAGGCCCTTTTTGTCAGGTGTGAGCCAGCTTCTACCTTCGTTTTTGTCAAGGCCGTCAGGGGTGCCACGATTCTTGAGTATCCCAGGATAAATCGGCGGTAGAAGTTGGCAAATCCTAGGAAGGCTTGCACATCCTTCAAATTGGCTGGGGTTTCCCACTCTTGGATTGCAGCAACTTTGGCGGGGTCCATCCTAATACCTTCCGTGGTTATGATCAAGCCCAGGTACTTCACCTCTTGGACGTGGAATTCGCATTTTTCAGGCTTAAGGTACAATCCGGCTTGCTTCAGCTTTTCCAACACCTGCCGGACATGAATCTTGTGTTCTGCTAGGGTATCCGAATAAATCAAGATATCGTCGAGGTAAGCCGTGCAGAACACATCCAAGAAGTCTCGCAGGATGTCATTAATAAAGTGTTGGAAAGAGGCCGGGGCGTTGGTTAAGCCGAAGGGCATGACATTGTACTCGAAATGGCCATAGCGAGTTCGGAAGGCCGTTTTCCACTCCTCCCCCTCGGCAATCCGTACCAAGTTGTATGCCCCCCTCAAATCCAGTTTGGTGAACTATTTGGCCTTGGAAAGCCTGGCTAATGTCTCCTGAATTAGAGGCAGGGGATACCTGTTCTTGACCGTTATCTCTTCAGCCCCCGATAATCCACACACAACTACAGAGAACCGTCCGATTTTTTCACAAACAGCACAGGGGCACCCGCTGGAGAAGAGCTATGGCGAATGAAGCTCTTGTTGAGGTTTTCCTCCAGGTATTTCTTCAGGGCCTCCAGCTCCAACCGGGACATTCCATAGAGGGGTCCATAAGGGGGGGTCTTGCCCTCTACCAGCGGAATTGTGTGGTCATATGGTCGATGGGGGGCAAGCTTTTCTGCGGCTTTTTCCGAAAATAGGTCAATGAAATCGTAGTATTCGTCTGGGACCAGGGATTTCCACTCATCCTTAGACCTTGTCTTGTTAATCTCCAGATTGATCTCATAAATTGAGAGAGTATGCGCCTTGAGCTTATGCCTCCTGGTGAGATAAGCGAAGGCCCCTGCTCCGATAAAGTTAATATTCAGGGGTTTCGCGGGGGCGGGGGATATCGGGGAAGCTAGGGGAACAGGGTTGTCAATATTGATGTGTGCGGCGGTTTGGTGTACTACCTGGGCAGGGTCCTCTACCGGGGGGGTAGTGCACATAACCCCTTAACGGCAGTTCGTGGGGCACCGCAGTGCCTCTTGCAATACCCACTGTTGAAAGTCAAGGTGTAAGAGCCAAAGTTAACGGAGACGTCATGCATTCGGAGCCAAGGAATTCCCAGAACAATGGGGTATTTGAGCTTGGTCACAAACATCGGTAGGCTCTCCGAATGGTCCCCAATGGCACTGGGCAGGCAGGCAAGATCGGTGATAGCCCCAGAAGAGATAGGGCGGCCATCAATAACATCGAGAAGGCGGGGGGTCTGGAGTTTGGCTGTTGGTATAGAGTTTTTACTGACGAAGGTCTGATCAATGAAGGCTATCCCCGAAGCACCACAATCTATGAGAGCTGATGTTACCACTGTTTTACCATTGAATTTAACAGTTATTGGTACTACAAAATGCTCGCCAAACAAGCGAGATTCATCAACGGACATAGGTGCGGGCAAAGAAAACGCAGACAAAGATAAATGACCCTGGGCAGGTCCCTTGCTAGTGTCAGTAACTAGGCAAGGGACTCCCCTTTTCCCGACTCTTCACCAACTTCTTCGATCCGTGATTCGGATATGGCGTGGGCGGCCAGGGAGCGGTTCTTGCGGAGAGGACATGCCGCAATAAAATGGTCCCCCTTTCCGCATGCTATACACAGCCCGTTCATTCGGCGGCGATCTCTCTCCTCCTGGGTTAACCGTGGCCTACCTGCTGATAGGTCCATAGGCGCGGCACCACCTGCCACGAGAGAGGGGTGCGCGGGTTTGTTGGCCGAGGCCGGGACTTGGGCAGGCTTGGGAGTCGGTTGCTGTGGTTGGTGTTGCTGTGGCTGATGCTGGGGTTGTGGGAGACGGGGTGCTGGCCTGTACGTGGGGCGGTTGCGGAGCCGGGACATCCGCTGTTCTACCCGGGAAGCCTGGTCAATGAATTCGTCGAGGGTTTTGGCTTCCGGGAGGCTGACCATGGCCTGCTGGATTTCGTCATTTAGCCCTTCCTGGAATTGCTCCAGTTTGGACTGGTCATTCCATCGGACCTCCGCTGCCAGTCTCAAGAATTCTGCCACATAAGTGGACAGATCGGTGTTTTTCTGCCTGAGGGCTCGGAGGGCCCTACTGGCAGTGCCAACGGCATCGGGGTCCCCGAACGCCCTATCCAGGATTGTAAAAAGGGCCGAGATATCGTCAAGCTTGATCCCGGTTTCGAGGACATACGGCTGGATCTGGTCGCAAGCTTTCCCCTCCAGCAAGGCGAAAACGTATGCCAGTCGATGTTGTTCTGACGGGAATCTGGCAGAATCCCCGTTCAGCTTGAGATTGACAGCATTTTTCCAGGCTCGTAGGCGAACCCGGTCCCCATTGAACTTGGGGGGTGTTGGAATGCTTTCGGTCTTATTGCTACTGGCTGCTGTTGGTATTGCAAGGTTCCCTAGGGCGCGGCTGAGGTTTTGGACCGTAGTCCGTTCGTTGGCCAGGGCAAGGTTCAGATGGTCGAGATCGTCTGGAGGACCGTGATCTCTTCGTCGGCGGATCTCAATTTTTGTTCAGCCACGGCCAGGCTGTTGCCGAGTTCGGCCCCGATGGCATCCATGGCCTCGAAGATGTCGATGATTTCTCGACGATAGGCATTCAATTCGTTCTGGCCTGAGGGTATAGGGGAGCTTCTCCAGGTCTGGAACCTGACGGCGGGTGGTGGGAGAGCTGCTCCTGACATGACTGCGTACCAGTTGGTCCAAAGGATCCAACGTAGTGTAACGAGGGCTCTGGGGGACAAGGCGACCAAGGGGTACGCCGGGGAAGTGGCAAGGGGCAATCGCACACGTAGGAGCGCTACGTGTGTGATCGGGGGAAAGGCTAGGGTAAGACACACGTAGGAACGCTACGTGTGTGACTAGGGGAAGGCTGGGACGGGGGCAAGGGCAAGAGGCAAGGGAGGCAGCTGGGCTGCAGAGACAAGGCGAGGCAAGGCAAGGAGGTGCACAAGGGAGATGCACCAACGTGGAGAGAAGCAAGGCCCTGTATTGGATATACAAGACGTTGGATGGGGATCCAACGAGAGGGCGGAGGGACGAAGATATATATACATGATTCCAGGCCAAGGCCGTGGAAGGAATAAGCTTCCCGAGATCCCTATCTCGGAAGCTAAGATAACAATCACCCATCGACGACACCCGAACAAGCCTGTTCGAGTGTCAAAACAGCACGACACCCGAACAAGCCTGTTCGAGTGTCAAATCAAGACTACAATCAACAATAACGAGAGTCGGACGGAATCCCGTCTGACTCTCAAACCCGGCTAGGGAAGGACGGTTGTGACAATCGGATTCATCAATACCTCTCTTCTCTTCATCCCATTCAGTCCTATATACTCGCACAGCTGTGTGTGGGTTTTTTACTCAAACTGTACGTGAAACTGAGGTTGATGACTCACAAGCTCACTCACAAGCTCAGCTCCATACCACAACTTCGATATCTTCTACTCTACCGCCATTCAATCAGAACCAACGATGCAACTCTGTGGACGTTGGTCTTGATGAATATCCATCTAGTCAAACTCCTGAGGTTGCTAAAAATTGTGCTAATTTGCAATCTCTTCGACGCCCTTCCCCCTCGTTTTCCCAACCGGATTCCTTTTTCCCGGTACAGCAAATCCCCAATAGTCAAAAGAGCTGTAGATCTCCAGCTGAACTCAAAGCAGCTCTGGTACTTAGCTCACTGAGTACTATAGATAATGCTTTATCTCACACAAACTCCGGTACCCCCGTGACCTCATCACAACCTAATTCACTAAAGGTATATTCTTCCGATTCTCAAAATGAACATATACTGATCATTTTAAATTTTTTATAGAGACAGTCTTCCTCTTCAATTGAACCACCACTGAAAAAATGTCGTGGCCGTCCTAAGAAAACCTTTACTACGATGGATGTCATACCACAATCTCAAGCCAATGTCCCAGATTGTGAATCACTAGAGAGTGATATTGATGAGACCCAATTAATGGAAGCCAGACCTGATACAATTCATATTTCTAGTACTCGCAACCATTATGGAACTCGGACTAACCGCAAATCCAGTACCAAAGTCATAGAAGAGCTGGCATATAAGCATCAAGAAACCTCTGCTAAGAACAGGATCGAGGCACTCCACAATGGGAAAGTCAAACTACAGAACAAAAAGGTTTCTGGACGGTCTCAGTGAACGTAGGCCAGATCTACTAAAGGTCAATAAGATTGTCGTGGCATTGTTATTTGTGTGTTTCTTGATTTGAATTTGCTTTGAGACCTTTTTTTTGCTTCTATTGGAGTCTTTTGCTAGGTTTCCATAGGGTTAAATTTGAATTTGCTTGGAGACCTTTTTTTTGCTTCTATTGGAGTCTTTTGCTAGGTTTCTGTAGGGTTAAATTTAAATTCACACAAGACATTTATATGGCTTCTATTCGAGTCTTTTGCTAGGTTTCCGTAGGGTTAAATTTAAATTCACATGAGACATTTATATGGCTTCTATTCGAGTCCTTTGCCAGGTTTCCGTGAAGTGAATTTACATGAGATATTACATTGGCTTCTATTCGAGTCCTTTGCCAGGTTTCTGTGCAGTGAATTTACATGAGATTTTGCATTGGCTTCTGTCACGAGCCCTAGCAGTGACTTCACTAGTGAGACCTATGTAAAGTTTCTATAGGACGGAGATCATAATACGCAAAACCTAAACAAAGTTTTGTTCGAAACCTCAAAAGGTTTATCTGAAACCACCAAAAGTTTCCAAGTAGACCTTTGGAGGTTTCCTATATAATTGTTGATACGAAACCTCTTTTGGTCTCACTCTTGAGACCTGACCAAATGAACCATAGAGCCTGTCCCAGAACGATAATAATGGGATCCTTTACCCAGTGGCCTAATTCTCAAAGAAATACTCCCCAGCGGAGTGCAATTACGAAATCTATGATAAAGAATTAATGGCTATTGTGCGAGCATTTGAGGAATGGAGACCATACCTGGAATCGGCAAAGGGGGTTATCGAGGTCCTTTCCGACCACAAGAACCTAGAATACTTCACAACCACCAAATTGCTAAACCGCCGACAGGCTAGGTGGTCGGAATTTCTCTGGCGGTTTAACTTCAAGATAAGGTATCGGCTAGGAAAGGCTGGGGGTAAGCCGGATGCACTGACCAGGAGATCAGGAGATCTTTCTAAAGGGGGGGATGAAAGGCTGAAGTACTAGAATCAGGTAGTACTGAAACCTGAAAATCTCGACCTAGCGGTCAATAGCCTTACTGTTGCTGATGCTATTGCTGATGCTGATGCTGTTGCTGTTGCTAACGCTGATGCTGATGTTAAAGCTGAAGCGAACCCCGGAGCAGATCTCCTTCTGCAGATACGACGGGCATATGCGGAGGACGACCTGGTTAAGGATATAATCGCCGCAGTGGAGTCTGGACAGCGCCATCACACCATGATTTCCTTAGCCAAGTGCACCATTTAGAACGGCCTCCTATACCACCTAGATCGGCTCTATATACCTGAAGGGGAGCTGCGGATGCAGCTGATTAAGGAACACTATGATACTCTGGCTGCGGGTCATCCTGGAGTAGCTAAAACATTAGAACTACTAGCTAGGCAATATACGTAGATTGACTAATAGAAGGAAGTAGAGCAGTACATATGGAATTGCCATGTCTGCAAGCGTGCCAAACCCACCTGCCACGCTCCGTATGGTACCCTGAAGCCCCTGGAAGTCCCAGAACAACCCTGGCAACACCTGACTATGGACTTCATTACCGGATTGCCGGAAGACTTGGGATTCAATACCATCTTGATAGTAGTGGATCGATTAATGAAAATGAGGTATATGATACCCTGTCGAGACACCTGCTCGGCCCCAAATTGGCATCCCTCTACCTGGATAATGTCTTCTGTTACCATGGCCTCTCAGCGTCGATTGTCTCAGACTGTAGCCCTCAGTTCATCGCCGACTTCTAGAAAACATTCTGTGAGCTGTTGGGTATTGAAGTACACCTGTCTACAGCATGCCACCCTTAGACTGATGGCCAGTCAGAACATATGAACGCTATCATGGAGCAATATCTGAGTGTGTATATCAATTACCAGCAGAATAACTGGGTTGTATTGCTGGCCACCTGCGAATTCTCTACTAACAACCACTTCTCTGAGACCCTGAAGACCTCCCCATTCCTAGCCAATTATGGCTGTCACCCTCGGTTCGTAGACTCCCTGGCACCTCTGCGCAAGGTCAGGGAGAATGCCCCTGCTAAGGAGTTTGCCATGCAGATTTCTGAACTTCCCTCTACCATGAAAGCCGAGCTGGAATATGCGCAAGCCAGGCAAGCTGAATATTCTAATGGATTACGACTGCCAGCCCCCAGATACCAGCCAGGAGACAAGGTGTGGCTCTCTAGTCGGCACTTCCGGACAGAACGACCTTCTCGTAAGCTGGATTATAAGTTCCTGGAGCCATATGAGGTATTAGGAAATGTAGGCACTCATGCCTACCGGTTGAAGTTCCCTAAAAATATCAAATGCCACCCAGTTGTTCATGTCTCGGAGATCAAACCAGCTGTCAACGATCCTCTCCCCGGGCAAAAGCACCCCCCACCCTCTCCTGTAGTGATTGCAGGTGAAGAGGGGTGGGAGGTTGAGGAGGTACTGGACTCCAAAAAACGCTATGGGTGAGTTTAGTATAAGGTCAAGTGGGTAGGGGATGAGGAGACTACCTGGCAACCCGCAGAGGACTTGGAGAATGTGCAGGATTTAGTTACCCTGTTCCACCAGCAATACCCCAAGAAGTCTCGCCCAATCGATTGAGGTCATAACTTTGCATCCTTGTTGTTTTATCTGTTCTTGTTGTTGTTCGGAGTTGGGGTACTTGTCCTTGCTCTTGTTGTTGTTGTTGTTGTTGTTTTTTCTGTTAATTTTGCCGGTTATCATGCCCAGGCCTCCTAGTCACTGGAGCTCCAGCCTAAGAGGGGGATAGTGTAACAACCATATATTCAGTTGTCATCACCTGCGATCGCAGGTGATGGGTCATTGCCATTGTTGTCTTTGTCATCACTTGTGATCGCAGGTGATGGGTTATTGTGTTATCGTTACCTTGCTTGGCTTCCGAGATAGGGAAGCTTATTTCCCCCATTGCCCTGATCGAGTTATGTATATATAGAGCCTGTCCCTCGTACTGTCGTTGGATCCCCATCCAACATCTTGTATACCATTACAGGACCTTGCTTCTCCCAGTGCTTGTGCACCTCCCTTGTGCACATCCTTGTCTCGTACAAATAACTCTGCAGTATAGCTGCCTCCTTTGACACATGTGGCAACTGCCTCCGCGTGTCTCGTGCCCCTTGCCCTCTGCCTTTCTCGCCCTCGCCCTTGCCCCCATCATAGCCTCTCCTCTAGTCACTCACGTAGTGTTCCTACGTGTGTGTTATCCTAGCCTTGCCTTTGCCCTAGCGTACCCCTTAGTCGCCTTGTCCCCTGAGCCCTCGTTACACATACCATGTTGTATGCCCCTCACAAGTCCAATTTGGTAAACCATTTCGCCTTGGAAAGCCTAGCTAATATCTCCTGAATCAGAGGTAGGGGGTATCTATTTTTGACGGTTCTTTCATTCAGGCCATGATAATTAACACACAACTGAAGGGAGCCATCCGACTTCTTCACGAATAGCACCAGGGCACTGGTTGGAGAGGAGCTATGGCGAATGAAGCTCTTGTTGAGGTTTTCTACCAAGTACTTTTTCAAAGCTTCCAGCTCTAACTGGGACATTCCGTAGAGGGGCCCATAGGAGGGGGTCTTACCCTCTATCAGCGGAATAGTGTGATCATATGGCCGGTGAGGTATGAGCTTTTCTGCAGCCTTCTCTGAGAACAGGTCGATGAATTCGTGGTATTCGTATGAGACCATGGACTTCCACTCCTCCTTAGACCTCATCTTATTAATCTCCAGGTTTACATCATGTATAGACAGAGCCTGAGCCTTCAGCTTGTACCTTCTGGTAAGGTAAGGGAAAGTCCCTACTCTGAAAAAGCTAATATTCAGAGGTTTTGGAGGCAGTACAACAGGGGGAATTGGGGGAATAGTGGGTATAGGGGTAGAAGCGGGAGAAACAGGAGGATTGGCACCAATGTATACATTCCAATGTACTACCTGGGTCGGGTGGGTTATTGAAGATGGCAAGGCATACAGCCCAGTAATAGTAGCCTTTGGATTTCTGTAGTGTTTTTGGCAATACTGGCTATTGAACTGCAGGGTGTACCATACATCCCCGAGATTAGGCTCACCACTGGGATGTGGCGCATCCCCCACATGCCAGTGACAAGGGTAGTGACAAGGGTCTGCGACATACAAATACGGGGCAAGCAGGGCAACACCAAAGCCTACAGTTGAATACCACTTTACCCACAAGATAGACTACCTAAAGACCGGAATTTAACGGAGAATTGAACATTGGTAGGTATAATCTGCCACTGAAGGGTGATTATTAGCTAACTATTTTCAAAGCCTCTAGTTGCCCCAAGCTTGCGAAATAGGTTAGGCGAAGCCAAGAAAGCTCAAGGCATAGTACCAAAAGGAGTCATCTATTGCTTTTGCACTGACAGAACTATAATCTGAGCTCTACCCATCGATCTGCAAGGCTGCCGATATTAATGGTATTGAATTGACTACCTTACGAAGACGTTTTCATATAGGACAAGGTAGGGTGGCTGGATATAAGTCTCAGCAGCTAGTGACAGCAGTAGAGAAATGAGCTATTGTACGCTAGATATATCAATTGGAGCTTGCAGGCTTTCTACCACAGATTGAGCATGTTCGAGAAGCCATTATGATTTTGCGAGATGCACCTGAGAACCTAGATCAAGTTATAGGGAAAAATTGGATTACTAGATTTCTTAATCGGCATCCAAACCTTGTAGCAAAGTTCTCATCCACATTTGACAAAAAGAGAATTAAGGCTAGTGATCCAAAGGTTCTACTTGATTACTTTTGGAGGTTAGGTTCACTTATCTGAAAATTTGAGATTCCGGAAGATATGTGGTTCAATATGGATGAGAAAGGGTTTATGATGGGCAAGTCTGATCGATGCAAGGTTATTTGTAGACAACGAGGAAGAGGAATGACAGGAAACATCAGCAAAAAAAAATTTGCGTCAGGACACACGATATCTTCATATGCATCAGGTCACTTCCCATCATTTAGGTGGTTGCGTCCTGTGCTTCCCATCATTTAGGTGGTTGCGTCCTGTGCTTCCTGTCAGCCAGTTTGCATCCCGTGCTTCCTGTCAGCAAGGTTGCATCCTGTACTTTCTGTTAGTGAGGTTGCGTCCTCTGGCTTGCACGTTGCATCCCATGCTTCCTGTTAGCTAGGTTGCATCTCGTGCTTCCTATTAGCAAGGCTGTATCCCCTACTATTCATATATTCACGGCCTCTATATATGTATGAGTTCATGCATTCGTAGCCTCTGACTATGTATGTATTTATACATATTTGGGGAGGCCACAAATGCATGAATAAAAGGCCGCGAATGCACATATACACAGGGCACAAAAACATGAATTCAATACATGATAAATCCCATGTTTAAATGTACTACATCCAGCTATTTCCCCCTCCGTACTAGATTGTTCACATGAGTAGAGGAGCTCCATTCGACACCTTCTATAGAGCAGGTTCTTAGACAACGCCATGCAGGTTCTAAGACAGCACACGGAACAAGTTCTAAGACACATTAAGGGGCTGGGGGATCTCCAAGCCAGACTAGCAAATCCCCTATTTCAAAAGTGTGGCCGCCTGGGACTTAGAGGTTTTTTCCTGTCATTCCTTCCTAAGGCCACCGCACCATCATAGGGAGCTTGTTACGACGCTGATTTGTGGTCTCGTGAATGCGGACATCGAGGTTGATATGGTCGTTGATATTGAATGCTCAGTAGGCAGCTCTGCACGCGGATATCTAGGCTGGTTTGCTCGCTGGATTCTAGGCTCATTTACACGGTGATTTCTAAGCTAATTTGCTCGCTCAATTCCAGACTCATTTGCTCGCTCAATTCCAGGCTCATTTGCTCGCTCGATTCCAGGCTCATTTGCTCGCTCAATTCCAGGCTCATTTGCTCGCTCAATTCCAGGCTCATTTGCTCGCTCGATTCCAGGCTGATTTGCTCGCTCGATTCTAGGCTCATTTGCTCGCTCGATTCCAGGCTGATTTGCTCGCTCGATTCTAGGCTCATTTGCTCGCTCGATTCCAGGCTCATTTGCTCGCTCATATCCAGGCTGATTTGCTCGCTCGATTCCAGGCTAATTTGCTCGATTCTAGGCTCATTTGCTCGCTCGATTCCAGGCTCATTTGCTCGCTCATATCCAGGCTCATTTGCTCGCTCATATCCAGGCTCATTTGCTCGCTCAATTCCAGGCTCATTTGCTCGCTCGATTCCAGGCTGATTTGCTCGCTCGATTCCAGGCTCATTTGCTAGTCGCTCGATTCCAGGCTCATTTGCTAGTCGCTCGATTCCAGGCTCATTTGCTCGGTGATATCCAGGCTGATTTGCTCGCTCGATTCCAGGCTCATTTGCACGCTGATTTCAAGGTCGATTTGCAGGTTGATTTCTAGGTCGATTTGCACGGTGGATACCAGGCTTATTTGCACGGTGATATGGCACTGATTTGGGCAGTGATTTTGGTTTTACGCGTGTTTAGCTAGCTAGTTTTAGAGATATTATCAGAATCAATTACATTTTTGGAAATGCATAGAATGCAGGTATCAAGCGTAAGGCCGCGCCTATACTAGCCGACTATTTGCGTCAGATGGTGAACTTAAACATAGTGAGATTTTGCATGCGTACAGGAAGAACAATACTTCATGTGCGTATGATATAATAGGTGCGTGTCATGAAATATGGATTTAAATTAGCTGCGCAGTGTAAGTATTATAAGATAGGTGTACATCAGGAAATATGGATTAAAATTAGTTGCATAGGGAAAGTATTATAAAATAATTGTGCGTCAGGAAATATTAATTTAAATGATTTGCGTCAGGACGGAGCACATGGCTATAGTTGGCTTCTGAATCTCGAGTTTTGCAAAAGAGCTTCATGTGCTTCCGAAGCACCTGACGCAAACTTTTTTTTTGCTGATGAAGCTTGCGCAAGATGGGAATAGGGAGCTAATAACAGTTATTGAGACTATTTGCGGAGATGGCACAGTATTACCCCCTTTGGTTATTTATAAGGGAGCGAAGCGATATATGAGTTGGTTTCAGCATTTGAAGGAAGATTCGGAAGCGGCGGATTACTTATTTGCAACCTCACCTAAAGGATGGATGAACCGCAAGCTTGGGATAGAATGGCTCAAGCATTTCGATCAGATAACAAAGCCACGGGTTACAGCAATATCCCCTTACAGTCTTCTCATTATCAATGGACATGATTCACATATTACTCTCAAGTTTGTTAAGTATTGTGATGAAGCCAATATCAAGCCCTATTGTTTACCACCACATAGTACTCATCTACTTCAGCCATTGGATGTCGGTTTGTTTTCTCCACTCCAAAAAGCATATGGTAAAGCAGTGGATCGGACAACTTGATTCTCATTTTTTACGATTTGGAAGGAGAATTTTCTTCCTTTGCTTGTTGAGGCTCAACAAGCAACATATACGAAGGAAAATATTGCTGCAGGATGGCGTGGAGCTGGTTTGATTCTATTTAATGCTCGATATATTCTTGGCAAACTTCTGCATGAACATGTCTTAGAATCATCATCGCCTCCTCCCTCTACAACCATTGCAACTCCAAAGAATTTAAGTAATCTCCTCCACCACACTAGAAGAGCTAAGCTTATATTGAAAAGAGATGCTCTTGTTGATAAGGAAGAGCTTTTGGATGTGATAGAATGCTTGGAGCACTTTGGGATTGCAGCGGATAAGGATCGGGACCTATAGCGAGTTACATTTACCAAATGGTAGGAAGCGGCACAGTTGGCAGCTCCTAAAGATAAGAGGCATATTAGGAAGGGTTATGGTGAGGTAATTGATGGCAAAACACTTGCTAGATTATATAAAGAGCGAGATGCAGCAGATTTAAAGTGAGCTCAAGCTGTGGAGAAAAGACAAGCTAAACAAGTAGCTGCTTAATTGGCTGTAGATCACTCTACCAAAGGCAAGCGGGTCTTAATTCAATTACCAGTAGTTATTGAAGTTCTTAATGATGAAATGAATAGGTGGAATTCGGATTCAAGTTCATCTTCCTCTCCTAATTCTACCTTGTCTATTATTACCGTTTCTACCCCATTACGTTTATTACAAAGGGGTATGACCCCTCGCACCCCCCGTTCCTCTCTCAAAATGCGTTCTCAGAGGTCTACCATTCATATTCCTTCGATTCCATCTACTCCGCACTCTTGTATAACTAGATCTAGCTCAAAATGTATCTAGTAATAAATTGAGCCACATTCCAGTAGTGAGCCTAATCCCGGTGATGGATGGTACAAGCCAAAGCTAACCAATACATCATGCATTCTGAGCCAGGGGATTCTGAGGACAATTAGGTATTTTAGCTTAGTGATGAACATAGGGAGGTTGGCCTCGGAGTGATCCCCCACCAGGGCAGGCAAGTATGCAATATCAGTAATATCTCTGTAGGAGATAGGTCGACCATCAATGATATCCAGGAAATGAGGGTTTTGAGCTTGGACATGGGTATAGAGAATTTACTGACAAAGGCTTGGTCAATGAATGCAATTCCTGAAGCTCCGCAATCTATAAGTGCTGACATATTGATTATTCTATTATTGATTTTGAGAGAGATAGATACAACAAAATGCTCGCTGAACAAGCGAGATTCGTCAATAGCAGAAGAAATAGAAAATGCAAACAAAGACAAATAGCCTAGGGCAGGTCTCTTGCTAGTATTATTAACTAGGTAAGGGACAGGGCTTTTCCCGACTCATTAACCTCCTCGATCCTGGATTCAGAGATGACGTGTGCGGCTATTGAGCAGTTTTTATGGAAGGGATATGCCACGATAAAATGGTCCCCTTTTCAGCATGCTATGCATTACACGTTCATTTGGCGGCGATCTCTCTCCTCCTGAGTTAACCGTGGTCTACCTGCGGATAGGTCCATAGGCGCGGTACTACCTGCCACGAGAGAAGGGTGTACAGGTTTGTTGGCCGAGGCCGGAACTGCGGCAGGCTTGGGAGTCGGTTGCTGTTATTGGTACTGTTGCTATGGTTGCTGAGGTAAGCGGGTAGCAGGGTAGAAGGTAGGGCGGTATCTCAACCTAGCCATCCGTTGTTCCACCCTAGATGCCTGGTCAATTAATTCGTCGAGACTCTTGGTCTCTGGGAGGGTGACCATAGCTTGTTGAAGCTTGTCATTCAGTTCCTCTTGGAACTGCTCGAGCTTTGACTGGTCATTCCACAATACTTCTGCTACAGCCTAGAGAACTCTATCACATATGTAGACAGATCCGAATTACATTGTTTCAGGGCTCGGAGTGCTCGGCTAGTCATGCCTACAGTATCGGGGTCCCCAAAAGCCCTATCTAGAATAGCAAAGAGTGCCGAGATGCCATCCAGCTTAATCCCAGTCTTAAGGACATATGTCTGGATTTGATCTACTGCCTTACTCTCCAGCAGGGCAAAGACATAAGCCAATTGGTGTTGCTTGGATGGGAATCTGGCTAAGTCCCCATTGTGTTTAAGGTTTATCGAGTTCTTTCAGGCTCGGAGGTAAGCCCTATCCCTATTGAATTTGGGGGGGTTAGAATACTTTTGGTTTTGGCAGTTGGTGTGGAGGGTGGGGTTGCCGACATAGCGGCTATAGCATGGTTGAGGGTCTGGATCATGGTTTGCTTGTTGGCCAGAGTGATGGTAGTATTATCGAGGTCATTTTGGAGTACTGTGATTTCTTCATCGGTGGATCTTAGTTTTCATTTAGCTACAGCCAAGCTATTGCCGAGTTCGGCCCCGATAGCATCTATGGCCTCGAAGATGTCAATAACCTCTTGACAATAGGTATTCAATTCGTTTGGGCCTGAGAGTATAGGGGAGTTCCTCCAGGTCTGAAACCTGACAGTGGGTGGTAGTAGAGCTGCTTCTGACATGACTGCATACTAGTTGGTCCAAAGGATCTAAGGTAGTGTAATGATGGCTCTAGGGGCAAGGCGACCAAGAGGTATGCTGGGGTAAGGGCAAGGCTAGAGTAATACATATGTAGGAATGCTATATGTGTAACTAAAGGAAAAGGCTAGAACAGGGGTAAGGGCAAGGGTGAGAGAAGCACATAGGAGTAGTAGGAGGCAGCAGGGCTGTAGAGTTATTCATAAGACAAGGAGGTATACAAGGGAGGTACACAAGCGCTAGAAGAAGCAAGGTCCTATATTAGGTATATAAGACGTTAGATGGGGATCTAACCACAGTACGAGGGACAGGCTCTATATATATATAACTCAGTCAGTGCAATGGGGGAAATAAGCTTCCCTATCTCAGAAGCCAAGTAAGGTAACGATAACAATAACCTATCACCTGTGATCGCAGGTGATGACAAAAACAACAATGGTAATAACCCATCACCTATGTCGCAGGTGATGCCGAGGCCAACAATAACGATAACCCATCACTTGTGATCACAGGTGATGACAACTGAACACACAGTTGTTACAGCTAGAAATATATTTAATCACAGTTAAAAGCTTCCAATTCCCATCATCTAGTATCTTGAATTTGCTTCCTCCTTCATATGAACAAATAACCTTGGATACTTGTACCAATCCCATCAAAAATCTCTTTTCATCCATATTATACACTTCCGGCTCTTGAATATTCTTAGCCTTCATGGCGCATCCCAGCTTTGTAAAATGATCATGAATTATAAAGGGGGAAGCTGCTTCAAATCAATCTTGTTCCATCGTAGTGGTGAATTTAGCAGCCAATTCTGGATGTCGGTCAAGAAATCTAGTAATCCAATGTTCACCGACTTTTTGTTGACTAACTAACTCTACAGCTTGTCGGACATGCACAACCTTTGGAGGAAACCTACAGCTTTCTAAATGTCGAATCCATCAAAGAACTGCCTTTTCATCAATAGGTGTAAGAGTTTGTTGTGCTTGGTATGCCAGAAAATGAGGCTTTGCCCCTTTTAAGCACCCACGCAATGTCGAAAATGGGATCCCAAATGTAGTAGATGCATCCCGTATCGTCATAAAGGGCTTCCCATCCTTCTTTATGGTCTGTATTGCCTTTATAGCCTTACGGATATTGTCCTCCCGCTGAGCTCGCTTGTGAGCTGCCTCTTGCCTACTCTTGACCCGTCCCATTTGTGTCCTGGCTTTTCTTGTTATTAGCGACACTTTATCCACAATTCGGTGCATGCTAACTATCATACCTGATACTAGCTTGCCTGTTACTGGGATGGCGTCGAACGGTTTGTCGCTCTGGAACTTGAATTCACCCCGCTCGGCAACTAGATCGCCGCAAAAAAGCAATTATGCGGCTGAGCGGAAACCCTGTCTTGAGCGGAAACCCTGTCGGTCACGTTATCTCAACTATTGTTCTATTTGCTTTATTCGGTACAGCGCCCGGCTCATAACATGTAAGATTACGAGGTTATGTAGCGGAGGAATCGTGAAGATAATTGATCGTGTATATTCAAAGAGGAGGGATATCTAGATATCGCTATAGACTTATTGCTATGGTCCTAGTGCTCTACTTCCAAAGAGATGTTCTCCTGCGTACTTTCCGGCTCTTTTATCCTTCGCAGAATGTGCCCGTTTTGCCATATTTGGTCCCCCTGTATCTTTACCTTGTTCCGCCCAATTTGCCTTTTACGGACTCGTGCATTTCCCGTGATCATCCCACGTGAGAGTATTCCTACAATTTATACCGATAGCAGTATGAGTGAAGAAAATAGAGTAGGGCTCAGAAAAGGGGACACTGCAGGGGCACACATGCCTACCGGTAGGCACAATGTGCACAGTGTGGGACGGGGAAGTAGCTGGCATAAGCAAAGCCCTCGCGATGGCTAGCCTGGAATTTTTAAAAATACTTGTTTCTCCTATGCGGCCCATTAGGGGGGCCATGAGGAGGCACCCAGAAGCCCTGGTGGGTTCAAGGTTAAGGCAGCCAGAAACACGCAAGATAAATACATATATGAAGGAATACGAGACCCCGTGTTGTCATTAACGGACGAGCCGATGACCCGCGAGCCTGACTGAGCCTCCCTTTCTGTACTAAAGAATTGAGAAACTAGCGAGGAAGAAATAGAAATGAAATGAATGACTCCCAGAGATAACTGAATGACAGGAACTAGTGACTCGTGAAAATGAAAAGTTGACTGGAACAAAAGGGACTCGTAAATACTGCGCCTCTTCTAAATACAACCCAAGAGCTAGGTGTTGTTGCAAGTTTGGATTGAAATAAATGAAATCCGGAATGCGCACGTGGGCATGTGGTTAAATAAAATCAGGTAAATACTATCCTTCTATGAAATTCAAAGTCCCTCCAACAAAGCTAATCTGACACTATTCAATCCCCAAATAGGAGGAATGAAACTAGATATACTAATTCACACGTTCTCGAGCTCTCCCTGCTGATCTAGTCAGAGCTTTTATAGCCACTCCGCTATACCCAGGGCTACCAACTGAGTCTCCACATCCTCCTTAACCATAAACACAAGCTCCCACAATTTCTTGCCCCTCAGAGCTATCCACTCTCCCATCCTGGTGATTCCTATCTTTATCCACTCCTGAACTATAAGGTTGACGAGCATTTGGAACTTTTCCTCCGAAACCCTGTGCGTCATCAGTATATACCAGCGCGTCCCTGGGGTACTATCATCGTAGGTGAGAAAACCGTAAGCCTTTAGGAACCGCGTGAGGTCAGCCTTCAAAACATTCTCAGGCGCGCTTGCAGCCATTGTTATTAGGGTTATTGTTGTTTTTCTCTCTGGCGTTAGTATGGTATGCGAGTGTAGAAGAAAGAGGAACTATGGCAATGGACATGGCTCTGGAGTCCTTAATACGTATACCTCTCAGCATGGCCATGGCACCATTCACTTTGAAGCTATTTCCCTATGGCCGCAGCATTGGTGCCAATTTGGTGGCCACCTCCAAATCCAGTTCCACTATTGATGGGTTATTTTCAATCCCATAAGGGATATGGCCTATAGTTTATAGTTCCTTTGTACTTGTGCTATTCTGCTATACATGATTCTGTTTAACCTTCAAGCTTCTGTAGAATCCATAGGTCTGCCCGGCCAAGTTAATCCAATAAAAAACAGTTCCGAATGAGGGTAAGAAATGAGCACAGTCCTCCTCAGCTAGCTCAGCGGCAATCAATATCTCCCTAGAAATTCAACGTCCCAGGTCAGGAATTGAGCCCAAACTAGCTGATCTCCTCGCAGAACGGCATAAAAGGCATTTCGACTCCACCTTTTCATTGGTCCGCTCCCACATACCTATGCATCAAAGGAAACTGTTTGGAAGATGACCCACTGTGGTTCATTAGTTAATATGGGCGCCCATAGTAAACTTAATTAAAAGTTTCAACTTTACTCCAAGTTTAGGTCTAAGTCGCGAGTTTTCGGCCAAGTTAGACCTGCTGAGGCTTAGCCGTGAAACCTTTGAACCTAAGTGAGCCTTTTCAAGCAACATCAGCAAGAAATCATGTTTGCGTCCACGCACAGGACGAAAACTCAAGATCAGGACGCCAATGCTTGTTGCCCTTGCGTCGGGACGCACAAGCAGCTGGCGCCCGCGCTTTGGACGCAACACACTGTGCTCCAGCCCCTGGGACGCAACACTCGCCCGTGGCAGGTGTTCCCGCGCCCAGGACGCAACACAAGTGTGCTTCTGCTCCTAGAACGCAACACAAGTGTGCTCCCACTTCTTAGACGCAACCTGGAAAATACTCGCTCCAATACTCGCTCCAATACTCGCTCCAATACTCGCTCTAATACTCGCCCTAATACTCGCTCCAATACTCACTCTAATGCTCGCCGTAATGTGCTGGGATAGAGAGCGAAGGGAAAATGGGGGAAGGGAGGTATATATACAGGAAAACCATACTGTATATGACGGGGAAGCGAGACACGACAGGGATGCGGGACACAATGTCTCATATTGCTTTTTCTGCATTGCCCCGCCTTTTAAGCCCCACCCCGCGACAAGTAATACTCTGGACAACTTGCCAACGACCAAAGTAGCAATATGGGACAAGTTAAACCACGTCAACTTAAAGAAGCGGCAATCGAGGCTGATATTGCTAAGGCAATTCAGGGATATAAGACAGGTAAGTACCCAAGCATACGTCAAGCGGCTGAGAGCCAAGGATTGCCCAAAAGTACGGTGCATGCCCGTTTAAAAGGTTGCAAGTCAAGGCGAAAGGCACACGAGTTGGATCAGACGCTGGGGGCAGCTGAGGAGCAGTCTGTAGTCAGGCAAATTGAAGATATGGATCATCGTGGTTTTCCGATGCGAGTGGATAGTGTGCGAGAAACTGCTTTGAGGATATTAGCGGAGCGGGAAGGCCAAATAGAACAAACCGCACGCTTGGGGAAGCACTGGATTAGTCGGTTTTTAGATCGCCATCCACACCTTGCATCTAAGTTCAGTACATAAGTTAAAAAGCAGCGAATCGTGAGCTCAGATCTGAAGCTGCTTAAGCAGTCATTCGATATTTTTGGTCCTCTAATAAAGCAAAATGCCATCAAACCATACAATCTATACAATATGGATGAAAAGGGCCTGCAAATGGGAAAGTCTGCTCGTGTCAAGGTGATTTGTGTGCGAGGCAGAAAGAGTCCACCTTTAATGAAAGATGGCAACCAGGAATTAATTACCACGATAGAGACAGTTGCAGCTAATGGAACCTTTCTACCTCCCATGATTATCTATAAGGGTAAATCATAGCTCGCACAATGGCATAATTATCTTAATGAAAAAGATAAAGATACAGTGTTCTCTGTTTCACCTAAAGGTTAGACAAATCAAGTTTTTGGTTTGGAATATTTATGTTTATTATTTAATCCTCTTACTCGGAAGCAGTACTTATAATCTACCTATCCTTTTAATTTTTATTATTAACTAATGGACTTTAGTATGAGGAATCCAAATGAAAAGTGTTTACTAGTTGTTGATAGACACAACTTACATTTCAGTATGGACTTTCTTCGGTTTTGTAGTAAAAACCAAATTGAGCTCTTTTGCCTACCACCACATACCATACATATTCTCCAGCCTCTAGATGTCGGACTATTTGGACCTTTACAAAAATATTATGGACATTGAGTAGAGGATCATTTACACTTAACTGGAGAAGCAATTAGTAAGAGAAATTTCCTCTCATAAATATCTAGTCAAATACCAAGACCCCAAAGTATATAAGCGTCTATCAATATTGAGCTACTACATCAGTAAATACGAAATCTGCGTCAGGTGCTTCCTGAGCCTATGAAGTGCTTTTGCAAAACCTCAGTATATGTAGCGACGTGCTCTATATTCTAGCTTCCTGACGCGCCTTTCTCTTGCGTCTCTTCGTTAACGCGACGTGTTGAATTCCTTCTTCTTGCAATTAAATTCTTTTCGCTGCACATTTATAGAATACGTTGCATAGTGCTTTGTATCTACCATGCTTCCGTTTTTTACTCTTCTTTACTCACACCCCTACTTCTAGATCTTCTTTGCCTATGTTCATCTTGTGTCTCTTTCTCCGTTTAACTCTCTATCCTACACCTACCTTTACCCGTGCTGCCCATTTACGTGCATCCCTGGTCAAGTTTCCGTGCAACGCTCTGCACCCCCTCATCCCCCTCATAGAGCGTTGCATTCCCTCATCCCCCTCATAGTTAACTTCTACATGCTACCTATTGTCTGACGTTGCTAGTCACCCACGTTACGTATATAGTACTATCTCTGCTCGACTTTCCATGAAATGCTTTGTACCCTCTAATCCTTCCCTTAGCTAACCTCTATGAGCTACCTATTGTCCGACATTGCTAGTCACCTACGTTATATATACGGTATTATCTCTACTCGACTTTCCATGTAATGCTTTGTACCCTCTAATCCTTCCCTTAGCTAACCTCTACGCGCTATCTATTGTCCGGCATTGCTAGTCCCCCACGTTACATATACAGTACTAGCTCTGCTCGACTTTCCATAAAATATTTCGTACCCTCTAATCCTACCCTTAGCTAATCTTTACACGATACCTATCGTCCGATGTTGCTATTAACCCACGTTATATACAGACGTTGCTATTTACCCACGTTATATACACGGTACTATCTCTGCTCAACTTTCTATAAAATGCTTTATATACTCTAATCCGTCCCTTATCTAACCTCTATGTGCTACCTATTCTCCAACATTACGCGTCACTCTCGTTACATGACTGTTTCCATCTCTTGTCAACTTTCTTTGAAACATCTTGTATCCTCTAATCCTCCTATTAGTAAACGTCTCTGTACTACCGATTATCCGACGCTGAGAGTAACCAATGGTACATAACTAGTGCTCTCTCTAGTCAACTTTCTGTGAAACGTCTTGCATTCCCCAATCCTCCCCTTAGCAAACATCTCTGTTGTACTCACCATATGTAGCACTGCATCCTCTAATCTCTTTATCTAGCAGAATCTATTCTTCATTTAGCCTGTTCTTCATTTCATTCCTATACTATGTTGTTTGCTAAGGTATCATTATACGACTTAGGCTCAAAAATTAATCTCTATCTAATTCTAACAACCAGCCCATGAAACAATATTCCCAGAAAAAAAGCGATAACCATTACGTCAGAATAATTCTAGAAAAAAAGCGATAATAGGAAATAAAAGATATCACACAAAATTTACAGCAGGAGATACCGACGACAAAAGGAAACAAGGGAGAGCATGAAAACAAGAGAGTAATAAAACAGCAAGGAAACAAGGGAGAGCACGAAAACAGGAGAGCGAGAAAATAGCAAAAACATAAGAGGAGAGAATGCCACGCCTGTGATATATGCAAAACACCTTGCCGAGTGCAACTCAATTCCGACCCCCTTAGTCGCTAAAGCTCATCCTCACTTCCAGCGTTCTTCTCAGCTTCGGCATCCTCCTAACCTGCCGCATTCTCCTGATCTTGCGTCTCCACCTCTTCTTCACCCAATATGCTATTGTCAACCGCTGGACTCAAAGGATCTGCTAGCTCTACTGAAGAATCTCGCAATAGCCCTCCAACTGTGAGTCACTTGTTTTCTGAGACCTCCAATCTCTCGTATGAGTGTTTGAGCTCCTTTCTTAAGTTGACTTCAAAACTCAGCTGGTCTTCTACTTCAGGAGGCTCCCCTGATTCAAGCTCGATGATCTTCACATTGGCCGCAATCCGGCGTGCTAGATCTGCTTTGATATTCTTAACGAGGAGGTCCTGAATTTCTGGTTTGTTTCCATTCCAGGTTAACTACAGCCTGTTGTATGAGACTATTTCTGTTAGCTTTTATCCGACTCCAACAGTTCTTTTGCCCACTCCCACGATATGTGTACACTTACGCCAGGTTGTCTCGTACTTGAATTCCAACCCATTGTATTTATACTCCCCTATTTTCTACATCTTCAGGCAGTGCCTCATAGCTGTTGACACAAAGCAGATAAAAACCCCATTTATCCTCTCCAAAAATCCGGGGTCTCGATTCCCCTTCATTCTCTTGGAATAGAAATACTTTTGGAAGATCACTTTCACAATCTCCTCTGCACGGAAACGATTTTTGAGCTCCTAAGAAGACAGTCAGGTTGTTAGAGTCAGATATTTGACTGCTGGAATCGCATACTTCTCTCGTCGCCTGCCTGTATATGAACCGATCGTTGTCCAATAACTTTTCAACCTCGATCTTTAGGTCATCCTTACAGAGGTGATTAAGGCCATACACCTTAATAATTGTGTGTCGACACTCGGCAACTAGTTGTGCACGAGTTCTCGTATGTATGCTTTTCAGCTGTATACAGTTAATAATCCAATGCCAAGGGGTGGAAGTGGCTAACTTTACATAGGTATCAACCGGCTTGATCCGTTCAACATATTGATTCCCTTGTGCTTTATGCCAAGCACTTTGCAATAATAGCAGCGTTTCACCAGGGGTTAGGAATGGCTTCCGGTACAAAGTATAATTCTCCACCACCGTTCGAGCAATACTAGTCATGTGTTGATAGTGACCTGGAATACTGGAAAAGGCCCTCGTATTTTTCCCAAGGCCTGGTGCGATTACACAGGTGCTGTCTCCAATATCAGAGTCTGAATTCGTCTCATCATTATCATCCTTTGTTGTTGGAAGTTAGTAATATCCATTCTTGTATAGTATAACACTCTACATACCTCATCCAAGAAGGTTAACTGATTTGACATCAAGGGAGCTTCTCGGGATGCTTGCGTAGCAGGTCGTTTGCGGCTCTCTGAAGTGGAGGGTTCTTCTTCTATTGCACGATGCTTGCCAGTCGACTTGCGGCCCATCATGACTTTTTGCACAATTCTGAGAGGATACAGGGCACCAATTCTGATAGGATATAGGATACCAATTCTGATAGAATGCAAGGTACCAATTCTGATAGAATGCAAACGAGATGAATGCAGAGGAACGAGATAAATGCGGAATGAGATGAATGCGGAACAAGATGAATGCGGAACGAGATGAATACGGAGGAACGAGAGGAATGAGATGAATGATGAATGTGGAGGTTTGGAATCCAACGCGAGGCATCAAATGGCTCTTATATACCTATTAACATTCAATATATTTAGTTTTATTCCTAACTAAATCTACGATTTGCACTACTTCAATGGACCCCCACATCTTTCTTTCCCTACCCCCCAAATACAACGCTTCTTGTCTCTAAGGCCTCTGGCTCCAGGTTGTGGCAGCCGCAGCATGTCCGGCCGCTGTGGCCCTCTGGCGCATACCAGGATTATGCTCCCTCATTCCATCCATAACTGCATCATATGCTAGGCCACCTGCCAGCCCAGCAGCACGAGCCTCTATCATCTCGCGTCCATTTGCCGGTTGTGGGTTGAGAGCTGCTATGTACTCCTACTCGTCATCCTCTGAATCATATATATCTAAATCGGGGAACTTCTCCCGATGTTTGGCCTTTACGGGGTCCAGGCCCTCGTCCCTGACCTTCCTCAGGCGTCGTCTAGCAGCCATTTTCCTGTCCTCAAATGCTTCATCCTTCCTCGGCATTGTTCTCTTAGAGTAGCTGGCGAGATTCCGACATAAGGTCTCAGAATCCTCCCCTGGGTCATTGTACTGCTCAGCGGCATCCAAAAGGTCCCCCGGGAAATATGCTCCGTCATCTGGTGGGGGAGAATCAGCCTTGGAAGGTACGGCAACAGGATTCCGGAGTAGGACTACCTGTAGTCTTATCGGCTATGCATTAGTGAGGTCAAAAAATGCCTCTACTTCTTCGTCAGATTGCAGGCGCGTTGCATCTGGAATTGTATTAGGCAGTCTGGGATTTTCGAGGGCACCAAATATTGCCCTTACGGTTCGCCCCACCGGGATTTTGTCTCGCACCTTATCTACTACCTCTAAAAGGGAAGCCACTTGCATGATAGCAACGTAGTGGCTGGGGCAGCCATCCCACTTGTATGCACCTCCAGGTGTAACCCTGACCTCATCCTCCCGACCAGAGTCAACGAGGAAAATACGCACAGATTTCCGGAAACCCCAGTTTCCGCTTTCATTGTCAGTATTCTGACCTGATGTGACGGCGTTGTCATTGGGAGTATACTGAATATCTGGAGTATCGGAGGCAAGGCTTACTACTTGTGATAGAGCGTGGGTGCGTTCTGTATCTCGTAACTTCTTCAAAGTATCCTGGAGAAGCTTGTCCAGTGCCTTTTCAGCTTCTTTCTTGATTGCTGCTGCACCATTCTGAAGAAGTCTTTTTCCTGATGCGGGAAGTCCCGCCTCTGCCAATGCATAGTCTCTAAATGTCTTCCATAGGGCAGTTCCAGCCTGCCGCTTGCCAACCACATGATTTGTCCTCGCCCACGCTTTGATGCCTCCCCTCCACTGAGAATACCTTGAATCATTATCGCCCTAGCCCAAGATGGCTTTAGATCTGCCAACCTCTTCTTTTACTGATGGCATATCGGATGCTCTGCGCCGGATGTAAGCGAACGCTAACTGATGATACTGACAAAGTGAATAGTCACTTACCCAATGAAGTAACCTTGAGATATATGAATATTGGTGATATACGGTATAGGTTAGCAGATAACCAACGTTGGAATGTTGGTAATATACGGTATTGGTGCGTTGTAACTGTCTTTTGCTCTGATCTGTGAAATACGGATCTATGGGGGTATTTATCTAGTTCATGGTTTCAGCCATGACTTCTTGACCAGTACTGGAACATGCGGCCATGATTCCTTGACCATGATTAGGAATTTGTGGATAAATCTGGAAATACACTACAGTGGAAATCCGACAACACAGTCAGAATCTGGATCCCACGACATTGTTTCTACTGCACCTAGAATGTTTCTGCAGAACTAAGCTTGAGTGGAACGTATGTTCATTGGGAACTTTGAGACAAGGCTAGATTGGGTGAGAACAATGTCAGCATTTTCGAGTCGAGGCGAAGCATTTTCGAGTCGAGGCGAGAGTCGAGATGAATCATTTTCGAGACGGATCTAAATTCAGATGTTCTAGAATGTTTCGTTCATTGGGAATTTTGAGACAGAGCTAGATTGGGTGAGAAATACGTTGGCATTTTCGAGACGGATCTTAAAATAGGTGTTCTGACTATGGCAGTCGGAATATCGTTTCAGATGTTCTAGAATGTTTCGACAGCACAGAGCTAGAGACAGCACAGAGCTAGAGAGTTACCGAGGTTTTACAAACGTAGCTGTGGCCTTAAACAAATGTACCAATGTAGTCGGAACTCTGCTCGGCTTTGGATGCTCGAGATGGATAGATGAATTAGGCGCAAGTTCTACTGATACATAGCACTAGCTAAACCAACTCTTATGGGCTAGACTATCCCATCCGAGCCGTCAATTGCTGTAGATGGCAATGAATTTGATACCTCCCCCTGCATAAGAGTCTTGTATTAGCTTTAGTAGTAGTGTTGGTATTGCAACATGCTACCCCTATAACACAACATCCTCTATACTATAATATACAACATCTTCTATACTTTAACATCCTCTAATACTGTAATACTGCAATACTGCAATACTGCAATACCTCAATACCTCAATACCTCAATACCGCCTCAATACGCCACACTCAATATGCTGCAATACCCAATACTGCCATACTATACCGTACCGTGCCATACCATACCGTACCGGTACCATACTATACCGTACCATACTATACCATACCGCAAAACATGTACTTCTGTATCATTGCAATTCTTCTTGCCTTATTGACCACTCACGTGGTTAGTACCATCACAACCCGCACCAATCCTATCAATCCCACTACTACCACTACCACTACCACCACTACCCCCACTACCACCACTACCCCCACTACCACCACTACCCCTATCCGAGTCGATCTAATACAGAGATCAGTAGATTGTCAACTGCTGGCAGAACTAGATCATCGATTTCGTTGGGAACAAGTAAATCCAAGTTGTGAAGGTCTGAGGGTGAGGATCAAGGAACGGGTCTCGCAATATTGTGATGACCAATTGCTGCATTTTCCAGCTGCAAGGCAAGCACCACAACTGGTCTATCTGAGTCAGCCAATTCAGAAAAAGGTTAGGTGGGCTGATAGTTGGGTCGACTCTGATTTGGGGTCCATGGACCACTTTAATTTGTCTGATGTGGAGCTTTCCACAATACCTGATTTAGAACCTGATTCGGAGTACTAGTGTTCATGGGAGGAGTTTAATTTGCAGTGGTAGAGTATAATGGGAGGCAACCAGACTAAATGGGAGGGTCCTCAAGAGCACTAGCGGGAGAGCTAGTAGAAGAGCTGGTAGAAGAGCTGGCGGAAGAGCTGGTAGAAGAGCTGGTGGAAGAGCTGTAGGAGGGGAGGGGGGGGGTGTTTTCTTTTGTATTTTTTTCAGAGCGGAAGAGCTGGCAGAGCGGAGCAGGGGGAGGGCTAGTGGGGGTGGACTTGTTGTATGAGGGCTGGTGGAAGAGCTGGTGGGAGAGCTGGTGGGAGAGCTGGTGGGAGAGCTAGTGGGAGAGCTGGTAGGAGAGCTGGTGGGAGAGCTGGCGGTGGTGGGAGAGCTGGTGCTGGTTGGAGAGTTGGCGTGGCGGGAGAGCTGGTGGGGAGGGCTAGTGGGTAGGGAGGGCTAGTGGGTAGTGGAAGAGCTGGCAGAGCGGAAGAGCTGGCAGGGCTAGTGGGAGTGGACTTGTTGTATGAGGGCTAGTGGGAGAGCTGGTGGGAGAGCTGGTGGGAGAGCTAGTGGGAGAGCTGGCACTGGTGGGAGAGCTAGCGCTAGTGGGAGAGCTGGTGGGAGAGCTGGTGGGAGAGCTGGAGAGTTGGCGGGAGAGCTGGTGGGCTGGTGGGGAGGGCTAGTGGGGGTGGACTGGTTGTATGAGGGCTGGCAGGGTGGGGGGCTAGCAGTGGTGGGGGGGAAGGGGGGGAAGGGGGGGAAGGGGAGGAGGGTTGTTGGAAGGGGGGGAAGGGGGGAAGGGGAGGAGGGTTGTTTTCTTTTGTATATGTTTTCTTTTGTATGTGTTTTCTTTTGTATGAGGGCGGCTGGCAGGGAGGGCTGCTGGCAGGGAGGGCTGGTAGGGAGGGCTGCTGGCAGGGAGGGCTGGCAGGGAGGGCTGCTGGCAGGGAGGGCTGGCAGGGAGGGCTGCTGGCAGGGAGGGCTGCTGGCAGGGAGGGCTGCTGGCAAGGAGGGCTGCTGGCAGGGCGGGGAGGGCGGGGAGGGCGGGGAGGGCGGGGAGTTCTGGAGGGCGGGGAGTTGGCGGGGAGGGTTGTTTTCTTTTGTATGTGTTTTCTTTTGTATGAGTTTTCTTTTGTATGAGTTTTCTTTTGTATGAGGGCTGCTGGTGGGGAGGGCTGGCTGGGAGAGCTGGCTGGGAGGGCTGGCTATAAAAGTAAGTACCTCACTCCCTCATTCCTTAGTTACTATAGATGCTAACCAACCTACATACCATATAGGCAGCGGCAGCAGCAAACTTTAGCCTAAGATATTTGTTAGTTATATCTATTATCTATATAAATATAATTAATGATAAGGAATTTAATACTTAGTATACCAACCTTCTGCCTTAATAACAGCTGCTACAACGAGGAGACTTCCTGGCATATTAATCAAATCCGGATATTTAATCAAATCCGGATATCCGGATACCAGTGAAGTTGGTCCCGGTGAAGTTGGTCGACTCGACTGAAGCAGTCGGATTTCATTTCCTCGAGTACCCTTTCCGTAACATACAAAAGCTATGCAATATCATCCTCTGGCTCAAAGTTCCCCATTACATCATGTTGACTAAAAAAGATAACAGTACTTCGTTCGCCAATGAAAGGCATGACATAATTTCTAACAAACATGAATGGAAAATAATAACATCTCCAGGTTGAAATTCAAACCTTTGTTGAAGAGTAGGAATAACAAGCTCACCTCTGGTAAACTTTCCCCAACAACACATAACCACCCATCCATCCTTATAATCAGACTTATCTTTATGAGGCTCTGCTGCAAGGTTCCTAATCAAAACAATACCTTGAAAGCATGCTCTGCGTGAGGTCGTCCAACTAGCTAAAGGTAATAGCTCACATGCCGCTCTGCTCTATATAATTAGTTTCAAACTATTCATGAAGAAGATCCCAACAAACGTACCTATATTGTTGCAAGTAATGTAAATGCATTACTGGATCAACAGCTTGAAATAACAAAGAAACAGACTGTATCAATGGTGCAATCTTTCTATAAAACATATAGGCACCATTATGATGTGCTCCACTTGATATTAAATCTCGAGAGAGAACAGGATCTTTGACCCCTCTTTGCCCAATAGCCACCCATCTGGCAAAATGATAGACACCACAATTGCCTGAACCATACTTCTCTAAAGCTTCTTCAAAATGTTGGTGACGGACATCCGAAACTTTAGGCCTTGGTGGTGGAAACATGATAGCCAAATCCGCAATTGCTTCTCTACTGCCGTTCTCATCTGTTCAGCCTGTATTTTTCCAAATGGAATCTCCAATGCTTTCCGCCAATATACCATAATCATCTTATCATCAACTGAAATCTTCTTGCTATCAACAACCAAAGGGTAATTTTGTGCAATAGAAGTAGCAGTCGAGACAGAAGTCAACGGAGTATTAAGCTTAATAAAGGAAGGGACGCCAGGAGAAGGGACGCCAGGAGAAGGGACGCCAGGAGAAGGGACGCCAGGAGAAGGGACGCCAGGAGAAGGGACACCAGGGACGACATCGGAAGGGACGCCAGGGACGACGTCGGAAGGGATGCCAGGGACGACGTCAGAAGGGATGCCAGAAAGGCCAGGTGAGGTAGAAGTATGTGAGGTAGAAGTAGTATAAGTTTCCAATTTGAGATTTTTATGGAATGCTCGAGTAACTTTGGCATCCAAACGGTCTTATTCCTTATACTCCAAAGGGGTAGACTTAAGCTGTTGAACCAAGCAAACACTATTCATTTTGATTTAAATACACGTGCCAGCAGTAATTGCAATAGCTCCCGTTGGCAGTAATTGTGACGTAGGATTGTGAAATTTAATAAATGTATAGCTTCTACCAGTTTGTTCAGCCTTGGTCTTAGTCCTTAATAGGAGGTTGGTTGAATTTCGGGGGTAGAGGCAGGTCGTAGAGGCAGGTCGTAGAGGCAGGTCGGGGGTAGAGGTTGGAGGTAGGCTGGCTGGTGGTGGTGGTTGGAGGTAGGCTGGCTGGCGTTGGAGGTAGGCTGGCTGGCATTGGAGGTAGGCTGGCAGGTATTGAAGGTTAGAGGCAGGTCGGGGGTAGAGGCAGGTCGTGGTTGGAGGTAGGCTGGCTAGTGGTGGTGGTTGGAGGTAGGCTGGCTGGCATTGGAGGTAGGCTGGCTGGCGTTGGAGGTAGGCTGGCTGGCGTTGGAGGTAGACGTGAGGCGGTGGGGTGTGGGCGGTGGGGTATGGGGCGGTGGGGTGTGGGGCGGTGGGGTGTGGGGCGGTGGGGCGGTGGGGCAGTGGGGCGGTGGGGTGGTGGGGTGAAGGTAGACGGGTGAAGGTAGACGGATGAAGGTAGACGGGTGAAGGTAGACGGGTGAAGGTAGACGGGTGAAGGTAGACGGGTGAATGTAGACGGGTGAAGGTAGATGGGTGAAGGCAGGTGAAGCTGCGGAAGGAAAAGAATACGTAGCCTAAGTTGATGACTCAACTAGGGCGCTAGCCTACGTTCGGCTGCCCCTAAGGTTTTACGCGAGACGCCCCAAAGTCGCCTCTCCAATGCTCAAAGTTGCCTCTCCAACGCTCAAAGTCGCCTCTCCAATGTTCCAAATCACACTCCAACGTCGCCTCTCCAATGCTCTAACGTCGCCGCTCCAATGTCTCGTAACATATACGTCGCCGCTCCAACGTCTTGTAACATATACGAAGCAAAACAACGATGAACTGGAATAAAACATGGTGCCACTGGTGCCCACAACTCTATGCTTCACCAGGAGCATATGCGAATAATCTGGCGAAGATTCATCCGGAGGAAAAGTTGTTCAAGTCTCGAAAGCATCGGTTGTCTAACATTAGCCACACAAGTTCCTCTTCTGCGAACTTGAGATCGCCAACATCGGGGAGATCTTTTTAACAAGCAATGATTGCTCTGACCGAGAGGGAGAGAGTGAAGGCTCTGACGAAGAAGTTAGGAACTATTGCAGTGATGCAGAATCCGCAGAATCCGACGGAGAAAGCCAGCAATCAGAAGCACTGAATACAATCACTCAGCCAGTAGCCGGTACTCCAATACGAGAACACTTTTTTCCCGAGCAAGATCTAGAATTCAATTTATATTCTCCATTCCGCCATCCAGTTGACTATCGACTTGCCCACTTTTTTAATGCTGTACATGCATCGGAGAAAAAAATTGACCAGTTCTTCAAGAATGGAATCTTGCAAGCCCTCAATCCAACTCACCGGGTCCAATTCCAGTCAGCTCACACAATGTACAAGCTTGTCGATAAGGCAGCAGATGAACCTTGTTGGTATTCAGGGAAAGTAGACTATCCCTTACTTAAAGGAGTGCAGTTTCATTATCGCAATATTATCTCCACAGTAAAGTACCTTCTAAGGCAGAAGGTATATGCAGCGGATATGGTATGGGGACCACGGCGAGAATATGACAAGCAAGAAAACCGCATATATAGTGAGATGAATACAGGGACATGGTGGGAGGATGCACAGGTATGTAATTTCTATGTGACACGTTGGATTTGGGACTAAAAAATAAAAACAGCTTTCGCTACCGGAAAGAGGGACACTAGTTCCCATCCTGCTTGCATCAGATCAAACTCACCTTACAAATTTCTCCGGAGACAAAAAACTATGGCCTGTTTACATCAGTATCGGGAATATTCGAAGCTCCATACAAAATACTCCTACGATGCATTCTTGGATACCAATTGCATTCTTACCCATTGGCCCCAAACGAGTTAAGAAGATTCCTGGGTATTCTCCTGATATGCAGGAAATTCAGGCCTTGCAGACTACACATGATGTTTTAACACAGTTGCTCAAGCCACTAGCCGATACAGCATGCCAGAAAGGCTACGAAATGATTTGTGCTGATGGCAATATTCGGTTATGCTTCCCCAAGCTGTTTTGTTGGCTTGCTGACCATATGGAAAATACTACTCTCCATGGAATTACTAGCAACCGCTGTCCCACTTGCATAATACTGACAGAGAAGCTCGGTGAATATTCAGAGACCAGTTATCTGACACGCTCATACCAGGATTATATTCTAGCCTACAACAAATCCGACATGGAGAGTTTGAATACTAATAGCGTGAAAAACATCAAAAACGCTTTGTGGTCAATCCCTAACCTGAACCCACCAGACCTAGTTCGAGCAGATATTTTGCACAATGTCCTCCTTGGAGTATTTGAGCATCTGATGAGGTGGATTCAAGGTTTTCTAGAACACCATAACCGAATTATTGCATTTGACTATGTCTAGCATCGGTTACCCCCCTATTCTGGCTTTTCTGTTCCTTCGAAGGCATATCGTGTAATTTCGCAGTGGTCGGGAAAAGAGATGTGGAACTTCAGTAAAGTCATCCTGAGAACATTCGTTGCTGCATTACGTCGCAATATGGACCAGGCACGTCCAACTGGAGCTCAAATACAGGAGTTTAATAGAGCAATTCACTGTGTGTGTAGCATTACTGACTTCTACCTTATGACTCAGTATGACAGCCACACGGATGAGACGATTTCATATTTAGAGAAATATCTGTGTGTCTTCCATGAAACCAAGGATGTATTCTTACGCTTCCGTGCAGGCAAGGTAGCAAAGCGGGCAGCTGCAGAAGCGCATAAAGATTTGTTGCAAGAACAAAAGCAAGCAGAAGCTTCAGTTAAACACCTCACCGTGTTGGAGAAGGTTAAATTGCAGCAGGGAAATACGTTTGAACGTCGGGAGCTGGTGGATGAGATCTTAAAGGAAGGCTCTCATTATAATTTCCCCAAGATTCACCTGATCTCATATTATGCAGAACAGATACCAAAATTTGGTACGCTCAGTCAATATTCTACCGAGATTAGTGAAACTATGCATAAAGCATTTAAAGATGCTTACCGTCGGAGCAATAGGGTCGATACATTGTTACAAATTGTCACTACATACACGAGGGATCATACATTCGCTATGAAGGACTTGGCAATTGGGACGTAGACCCGAATAAGGCAAGGTGGTGAACGCGGTGAACCAACTGGTGGTGTCGGAAAACCACCGACAACGAGAAGGCAGGTGTATTTAAAATTACGAGGGAAAATTGAGTTTGGAAGAGTAGGAAATATTGCAGAACTAGAGCATACAACAGCAGTGGGTGATCTGACGCTAGCTACGCAGATCTTTTTGACTCGAGATGTTAAGTGTACTGATTCAGACATACAGCGACTATTAGAGGGGAATATCAGGGCTTATAAAACGCTAGACATCCCTGTACCGAAGTTGAGTGGGAATGGGTTTGTTGTTCACCATGCGAGATGCACCGGATTAGATATGTTTAGAAAACAACAGAGATCTGATTGGGTTTGGGTTAGAAGACATAGGGCATCAGATGTAGCACGGCCAGGGACGTTAAATGGGCGTATACCTGGGAGATTGAATGCATTGTTTAAGTTAAAGAGCAAGGAAGGAATTGTGTACCGAGTGGCAAATGTTAGTCTTCTTCAGTGCATAGGCGGGAGTTCTGTACAGGGTGCAGAAGGGATGCTGCGTGTTGGATGGGGTGGAAGGGAAGAGAGTGTGGTGGTTCAGATAGCAAAAGTTGAGGGTATGGCACACCTGATACCATTAGAACCCGGGGAAAGCTGGTTGGTGAACAATAGAATAGATCTTGAGACATGGGACGCATTGTATGATTAGCAATGAGAGGGATAATGATTCCGAGACCCGATGCATAGTGTATATAGTAAATATATAGTATTAAGTATTACGTATGCAGGAAACAATGGTAGCGTGCAGGAAACAATGGTAGCGTGCAGGAAACAATGGTAGCGTGCAGGAAACAATAGTAGCATGCAGGAAACAATAGTAGCGTAGTAGCGTGCAGAGACTGCAACTAAATAGCGCGTGGAAGTTAGGTTGGGGATGCAGGTGATATAACAAAATGGACGTTAAGCACATAGGGCAGAAAGGTACTCTAGAGGTCAGTCTGGAGACGCTGAAGATAAAACAAAATAGACGTTAAGGACACAAGGCAAGAAGCAACACAGAGCAGTGCGTGCCGAAATAACAACAATATCATTGTGCACATAATAAAGGAAGCGACGCGAAAGTCAGGCTGAGGACGCAGGTGATGTAACAAAATGGATGTTAAGCACATAGGGCAGAAAGGTGCTCTAGAAGTCAGTCTGGGGACGCTGGAGATAAAACAAAATTGACGTTAAGGACACAAGGCAGGATGTAATATAGAGCAGCGCGTGGGGATGGCAGCTGAAATGACAGCAATATTATTATGTACATAATGAAGGAAGCGACGCGAAAGTCGGGCTGAGGATGCAGGTGATATAACAAAATGGACGTTAAGTACATAAGGAAAGAAGGAACATGAGGCACGCGCAGGGAGCGGAGGCGGTATGATAAAATTATCGTTATGCACACAACGAAGGAAGTGACGCAATGTGTTACTATGAGGATGGATGTAAAATAATATAAGTCATATTAAGCTCAGAAAGAGCCTGATGTACATGCAGTTGCTTATGTGTCAGGACGCAGAATTTTTTTTCCTGATGTACTAATACTAATTAGACACTTCCGTGAGGCTCGAATATTAGCATATACACTCAAAAATATTCTGTCTGCATTCGAAACTACAGGGATTCATCCATTCAATCTACGTCGAGTTTTAGGTCAATATACTGGTACTGCAACAGCTGATCCAAAAGCTCTATTAATATCTATTACAACTGGAGGAGTTCCAGCCATTCCTGCTAATAACCGAGGAGTCTGTCACCTTCACCAGCAAATACAACAGCATCTAAAAGCTATAGATGACCCTAAACTTCAAGTATTAGTTGACAAACTAGCTAATGCAGCTATTGGTAGTTTAACACGGGGGTATCTTGGAGAAGACCGAGCAAAGCAAATTGAGGCGGCATTGGCAATTAAGTAGTCTTGTGCTGCAATTAAGGTAGAGGAAGCAAAGGAGGCAAGAAAGCATACAAAGCTTACACAAGCTAAGGCTATCACTGGGGAGGATTTGTTGAAGCTACGTCGCGCACAACAGGCCCAGCAGTCCATACCAAAGACGCCAAGGAAACGATGTACAGGCCCCTCCAAAATGGTCATATTCAACCGCCCACCAAGGTCCAACTGTCCAACTACTACTACCTGCATTTCTATCAGCTCATCATCATCACCATGCACATCAGGTCCGAGTTTTTGGGCCGATAATACCGAATATGAGAGCATTGAAAGTGGCTCTGAAGGCAGTACTATCTATGTTCGGACTCCGGGGACTATACCAGGCTATAGAACCACAAGCTCTGTGCCCCCTATACCCACACTTGCTCCTAGGCTCCGCAGGGTACCCTCAAACTCACCCTAGCAGCAGTGAGTATTGAGGCCGCGCCGGAATTGAATTTTGTATCTTTTTTTCTACTTGTATGTATCTAGCCGAAATTGTCCCGTTTCCCTGTCGTGTCCCGCTTCCCCGTCATATACAGTAGTTGCCAAGGTCGACTGCTAAGGCTGACAATTTAGACTTTCCGAAGACAATGAGATAAGGGATAACAAGAGAGGTGGCATGACAGTGATCAATGGCGCTTAGCATCCTTTCGCCCGCGGGTGCCGTACTATTCAATGCCTAGCCTGCTAATAGTCATTGGTAACGAAGTTGCCAATTTTTAAATTGGAACGAAGTTTGTTTTAATTCATTGGACATCTTGCATGCTAATGCTATTTTGGTGAATATTGGCAAATATTAGCGAATATTGGCAAATATTAGCAAATATTGGCAAATATTGGCAAATCTTGGCAAGGGCAGCTACGTGATTTGAGGGCAGCTATATGATTAGTGCTAACTACCAAGCACTCCTACCAGCTCACTCACTCTTACTCGCTAGCACAAACTACAGCTTCAATCACTCACACTCGCCAGTACAAACTATAGCTTCAATCGCTTCCACTCGCTAGCACAAATTACAGCTTCGAGTGCTAATTATGAACTTACACCAAATCAATCCTGTTGCTTACTCAAGGTGTCATATACCTTTCGATCCAAAAGCATGGACATCTACGCAAACAGGTGATAGATGGAGGACCTGTGATCACTGCAGGGTTGGAAAACGTATTGTTAGGTTAATGGGAAGTTTTTCAATCATTTCATTGGATTCAATAACCTCTTAGCTAATACTGTATATAAATTTATAGAGCAAACGACAAGAAGAGCTTAAGGGACAGCAGCAAAAACCTACTCAACAACAACTAGCACAGCCTCTCTAACCATTACAGAATACTTAAGCCTCAAATGGAGCACAGCAGAAAGAACGACAACAACAATAACTACAACAACAACAACAACAATGAGAACAGCAGCAAGAACAACAGCAACAACAACTACAACATCGAGAACGACAACGAGAACAGTAGCAAGAACAACAGCAACAACAACTACAACATCGAGAATGACAACGAGAACAGCAGCAAGAACAACTACAACCTAGAGAACGACAACGAGAACAACAGCAACAACAACTACAACCTGGAGAACGACAATGACAAGAACAACAAGATAATATCCAACTCAGAATTTATAAGGAGACAACTAGCAATTTACTCTAGAACTTCGCTCAAGAATTGTCCAATATGGACTTAGCAGAATGCTCTATATATGAAGAAGCTGGATTAGCTATGAAGACAAAGCAGGTAGATGAAAACTCTATTTGTGAGCGTTGTCTTAGAGAAAGAGTAAATAAAGATTGGATCGGTATACATACCTTTAGTATACAAAACTAAATGTCTTCTGGCAATATACCTGAAGTTCTACTCAAAGAAGGAAAACTCAGCCCTATAGAAGCTATGATACTTGCATTAGTACATCCTGTTATACGAGTGTATAAGGTGCGGGGATATGGTCAATATAAAGGGGGTAAAGTTCATGTGATAAATTTCTCTTAAGATCTTACGGAACTTTTCCAGACTATACCTCGGTTACCCTCTGAAATTCCTGTCATTATTCTATGAATTCGGGAGGGTAGACAGATACCACAACCTTAAGTATTAAAGGATTTTGAGATTAATATTAGGAGAATTAGAGCTTGGATGCAATATCTTTGTAACAACAATCATTAGTACCGTAATGTTGTACAAGATGTTACTCACCTTAATGTTTATGTTAATGATCTGGAGAATCTATCATCTCAACAACAGTTCGAATTATTGCTAGATGAGGATTGGAACTGTGGAATGGAAAGCAGTGGGCTCCAACATGAAGGACAATCTGATCAGATAGAGACTAGAGTTCATTAGGGACATATCTACTATCAATGAATGTGCAGCTCTATAACGGTTTCTACAACAACGGTTAGCTTTACAACGATATCCTCCACAAGTACTATACCCACCAGTACAAGCTGTTCCAGTCAATGAATTTCAAGAGGAGGGTTATATTGCTAAAGCATTTCCAGGACTTTTTCCTTCTGGTACTGTAGATTAACATGCCTCCAGGCCCTGTTCTGTTACACCAACAGAGTATTTTGGCTATCTAACAAGATATTATGATAGAAGATTTGCAAATGATCCTCGATTTATCTTCTTTGCATTGAATACAAAATATCGTTAGTCCTTAAGTGCTACAGCAAGTTATTTTGTTAAAAGAGGGCACTTTGAAACTATAATAGTTGAGGACTTACATGAAGAAGTCGAAAACCCTTTGGGGGTATTAGGACAAAGATTATGTCCTTTCGCAGCAAGTATACCTGGGTTGGCACCTTACTGGAACCATAAAAGATCAGAGTTATCATCGATAGTCCGTTCATCTTGTCCACATGCTTTTGTAACATTGAGTGCAGCAGATACTCATTGGTTGGATTTCTATCGAATAATAGAAGAAAAAAAATCATAGTTATCAGGGATACCGATAGTCGATCTCAACATACTTCCTGAAAGAGAAGCTATTATATGGCACAATTACAACCTACAACAATACCTTCAGATAGCTAGTCAGTTTTTGGTACAGCATTTTAATATATTTCTACAAAAGATTATAATGAAGCATCTAGTTATGAAGGTTACCAATTATTGGTTTCGTTATGAATGGCAGTTCCGAGGATCAGGTCATCTCTATGTCTGGATTGATGGAGCACCTTCATTAACTTCTTTAACTTTAGATAATGAAGAAGATCGCTTGATATTAGAATCATATTGGGATCACAATCGAATTTGGGTTGATACTCTAGTAAAAGGCCTTCATCCTCCGCTACAGCACCCATGTCAATATAATCTTCTTCTCAGTGACAACCTGGATTTGGATCTTTCATATCTTGCTAATCATGTACAAAAACATACCTGTGGGTCTTACTGTTTATGCAGAAAATGTGGTCAGGCATTAGATAATCAAACCTTATATTGCCGATTTCATTTTCCTGCATCACCTCAAGATACAATAAAAATTCATCAGAATCCAGAGTGGCCAGGCAGATGGGTCCTAAATCTAAAAAGATCAGAAGATGACCTTGATACTAATCAGTATAATCCTTTATATCTACAGGCATGGAGGGCAAATACAGATTTCCAGGCAGTCTTAAGTGTGGATGCTGTAGTTAATTATATTGCTAAATATACTTCCAAAGCAGAGACCTCATCAACAAATTTACAAACTGTTATGCATACTGCAGCAGCAAAATACAATGAAGACTCTTCAGCTCAATTGCTTTTTAAGCATATGCTATATTCATTTGCAATAGAAAGAGACTTTTCAGCACAAGAAGCCTGCCATATATTGCACAGGATGAGTTTAATACACTCATCATGGAAGGTTGTCACACTGAATCTTTTCAATACTACACTTATTCCACTTACAATGCATATACTTCAGGAGGCTGAAGATAGTGTAGAAGTAATACCAGGCCAGGGTATTTTACAGAAATATATTTCAAGATAGCCTAATTTAGATGAAATATGTTTGGATGATCTTCTACGTTCTCATATATTTCGTGGACAGATCTGGATTCTGCAAGGACCTCGAGAACGCAAAACCAGAGTCATAAGAGTTCTTCCAGATTCTCCGGTAGATATAAAAAACCCCTTATTTTGTCGGATTACTTTACTACGCTATATTCCATTTTGATGCTTATTTGAACTTACTGGAATTATTGGAGATAACGAAAATCTAGCAAACAGTATGGATGATGTGGATTGGACTATGCAGTTGCAGTTTTTTATGGAAAAACTTCCTGCACAGCTCCGCAGTATACTAAATACATAATATTTTAGGGCTTAATTAGATGATGGACATAACTCAGATTTTAAATCAGACTATACTACTGATAATCTTGAGTCAGAAGATTGGATGGATATAGCAGGTGTCCGGCCTCATCAAGGACATATAGATGATAATGGAAATGATAATATTGATACTATGCTAAGGCAACTTGGTCATAGACCTCAAGATATTGAGCATGACTGGAGTAAAGACTTGGATGTATTTGGTAGCTATACGAATATTACTTATAGCATTGGTTGGATTCGTCAAATAAAACAAAGCTATTCTATTGAGTCTAATATTCCAGAGTTACTACCAGATTCATTGAACCGTGAGCAGTGAATTGCCTACGATAAGATCATACTAGTATCGAATCAAAATCCTAATAACAATAATCAACTTCTTATAGTTGTATCAGGAACTGCAGGCTCAGGTGAATCCTACCTTATTCAAGTCCTCAGATATACTATTTCAAAAACTCTTCCTTAGGAGTGCTCAATCGATGAAGTCCTTCCTGTTCTTGCATATACTGGCTGTGCAGCATATAATGTTGGTACCGCAACAATACATGGGATGCTACAGATAAGTATAGGTACTACTGATGAAGATGATATGAGCCCTTCATACATCACTACTCTACAAACAAAGTGTCAACATATAAGGCTTATTATTATTGATGAGAAGTCTATGATAGGACAGAGGTTCTTGGCACGAATAGAACGCAGGCTTACTGTAGTATTTCCAGACTGAGTAGGAAGGCTCTTTGGAGGTATTCATATTGTCTTTATGGGAGATTTTGCACAGTTACCTCCAGTTATGGATATTCCTCTTTATATTCAGCTTAATCCTACTGGTATTCTCCAAGGAAACCCTGCAACCCACCTGTTGCAAGATAGAGGTTATTTCCTCTTTCAGCAATTCTCAACTTTTATCAGGCTACAAGTCAGTATGCGTCAGGGAGGGGAATCAATGGAACAAGGTCTTTTTTGATCTGTATTGCTGCATGCTTGAGATGGAGCCTGGACATATAATGACTAGTTAACTATTGTACAATATCGGATTTTGAGAAGGCTTCCAGAGGATGAGAAGAATTCATTTGCCAGTGCGACAGCACTGATGTGTACTAGGAAAGGGGTAAAAAGCTATAATGTAAAGTACTTACTCTCATTAAGAAATCCTATCTATCATGCTCTATCATCACATTTAGCACCCACTTCTATTATACAGGGAGTAAGGAAACTTAAGTCGGCTATGGCAGGGGATTTACCTCCTATGATCCTATTAACGATTGGAGCAAGGATTATGATTACAAAGAACCTATAGATCAAGGCAGGTATCGTTAATGGGGCAATGGGAACCTTGCGGGGGCTCTTACCTAGTATAGAAGTTGGAGGGCTTCCTATGTATCTATTAGTTGAAGTTGATCACTACCAAGGTCCTCCATTCCTCAATTCTCACCCTCATGTGATACCTATCACTCCATTCACAGCTCGATTTGAGTACAATTCACAACTATGTTCCCGAACTCAGTTTCTTCTGGTACTAGCTTGGGCTCTCACTATCCATAAATCTCAGGGTCTAACACTACCAAAGGTTGTAGTTGAGTTGGGTACTAAGGAGTGCCAGGCTGGTTTGACTTTTGTTGCTCTGTCTCGAGTTAAATGTTTAAAGGATCTAGCTTTTCTGAGCCTGGTTTCACTTACCCACCTGACCTCTATAGCAAAATTGAAGAATACTGGTGATAGGTTAGAGGAGGAGCGGTGACTGGACACTCTAGATATTGGGAGAAATCTGCAGTTATAACTTTAATATGACTATCATCTTTGTATACCGTATATTTCCTGTGTCTATGCGCCATATGTTTCCTGTCTCTATGTGCCATATGTTTCCTGTCTCACACCATATGTTTCTTGTCTCTATGCGCCATATGTTTCCTGTCTCTATGTACTATATGTTTCCTGTCTCGCGCTGTATATTTTCTGTCTCTATGCGCCATATGTTTCCTGTCTCTATGTGCCATATGTTTCCTGTCTCGCACTGTTTGTTTCCTATCTCTATGCGCCTGTCTCTACAATTGAATTGACAAGTGGAAAAAGTCAAGAGTTTTAGCAGAATGCAGCACTTTGGTGTTTGAAACTGATAGTAGGCATAGCGCAGTGGTAAGTTCTTTACTTTACGGTTTATGTTTATTTATTGAGGGCCCGAGTTCGATTCCCAGTGGAGGCAAGAAGTTAATTGCCTTAATATCACTGTCGGCGGACCGGGAGTAGGGTTGTTGGGTATCCATTCCTTAATGCTCCAGTTCACTATATCTCCACCAAACCACAAGTCTACAACGAGGGCGACCTAAGAAGTAGTGTGATAGCGCTCAGAGTATAGTGAACTGGGGCAACTCGTTTTACCTTTTGACTGACATAAGTGTCTTTTTTGAATTTTTCTATGAAATGGCAAGCTTATATGAGCCATTAAATATGACTAGCTATCATCTTTGCCCGAGTAGTGATCGTTGCCAAATCAGGGGGACTACATCGTCGTCAACCTCAGTTACCTTGTATTGGGAAATCGTACTCGTTGTATAGAGACATGTGCGGAGTTCACTCTTTGTGTAGTCTGGTTGGATTTCTGGCATATATATATATATGTCTCCAAAAGCACGAGTTTCTCGCACATATATATATAAGTCTGCAAAAGCACGAGTTGATCCGTTCTCGTGCCAAGAATCTAGGTATCTGTCGCGAAATAATTATTTCTGCTGCGCCAGCTAAGAGTCTGGTAGTAAACACCTCCGAAATTGACTCTAAATCAGCTCCGAGTTCGGAGCTCAATGCCAACACGCTATGCAATAGGCTAGTGGCTTCGGAGCAGAATATGTAATACAGAATACAAGCCTCTACTGCTGCGACCGAGCTTATAAGACTCCGAGCAAGCCCATACTGCCCAGCGAGCCCATACTGCCCTATTCCTCTAGAAATAGATCCACTTGTGCCCAATTGCTGATCAAATTGCTGCTTTAAGACTGTAACACTGTATAGTTGATATCCTATGTATGGGCGCTCATGACCTCCCCTCTTACCCCCCCCAACTATCATAAATGTACACCTGAACTCCAGAATAGCTTGCTAGCTCCCTAGTTCACAGGTTAATCAGAATAGCCAAAGAAAATCTTGCTCCGGGAGCAAATCGCTGCTCTGAGACTATAATACACTGGATAGTTGCACGCTCGGGGCAATATAAGCTCGAGGCAATATAAGCTCGCTCGCAGCAATATAGGCTCATTTGTTTGGTAGTTATAAAGCTCGTTCAGCTCGGTCTGAGAACCTAGAAGCAAGCATGCGGGCTATATTGTACAGATTCTGGCCCAAGCATGAATACTCATGCCGGAGATGTGAGAATACTCATGCCGCTCCGGCATGCGAATTCAGAAATCTCGAACATGTGAATTCAGAAATCTCGAACATGCGAATTCAGACATCTCCGGCATGTATATTCATACATCTCCGGCATGCGAATTCAGACATCTCGAACATGCGAATTCAGACATCTCCGGCATGAGCATTCAGACATCTCCAGGATGAGTATTCAAACATCTCGAACATGCGAAACTCATGCGTATTCAGACATCTCGAACATGCGTATTCAGACATCTCCGGAATGAGCATTCAGACACCTCCAGCATGAGCATTCAGAGATCTCTAGCATGGGTGTTCAAACATCTCGAACATGTGAAGTCAGACATCTCCGGCATACTCAGTATACACAATACTATTAAATTAGTTAAGTATTGATTAGAATTTTCAAAAGTTACCTTAAACCCTTTAATACTATTTAATAGTATTTACTATATTAAGGTATATTAAAATACTAAATACTCTAATCATAGTTAGTAGTTTTAAATAGATTAAATTCTAAATAGCTACTATAAATAGTAAAGATAAAACAGTGTAAGCCTAATAGAGGTAGAGAGTATTTGTATTATAAAAGCTTAAGTATAGAGGTGTAGAACAAAAGTTATTTCTCTTTTCTTCTTTAGAGAAATCATATATATATAAATGTACTTAGTATATATATCTAACTTTAGATTCAAGTTGGTGACCTACAATAGCTATCTATATATAACTAATGCCCTCACTACTTGCCCACCTTATACACCTATTTTACTTCACTCTCTCTTCACTTATACTAAATTTTGATAGCAGTATAAAGTATACCTTGTATATTTATGGCTCTAGTTTTTTTCTATGTTTTTGAAGAAGGCCTCCTTTTTTTCAGCCTTTGGAACTAGCTAAGATTATAATATTGATTAGATTAATAATAACAATTTAGTTAGTATCTAGTATATACCTCTATGATTTATTAGTATAACAAGAGCTTTGGAGGACAAGGTAACTAAGAGGTATACTTAGGCAGTAAGTAAGGAGATTACATATGTAGAAATACTCTGTATATAATAGGGAGAAGTTGAGATAGAGCAAAGGTAAGAAGCAAAAGGTAAGAGGCAATAAGCAAAAAGTGAAAGGTAAAATATATATAGAAGTAGTTACTATATATATTGGAGGGAAGGCAACTGTACTATAGAATTGTTTAAAGGGATAAGATACAGAAAGGTGAAGTAAGATGATACTAAAGGGTGTACAAAGAAGATACACTTTTATAAAGAGAAGTAACATCCTGTATTAGATATATAAGACATTAGATTGAGATCTAATAATAGTACAAGAGATAAAAGCTATATATATATAATTTTAGGCCAGAGCAATTGAAAGAGATAAGCTTCCTGAGATCTCTATCTTGGAAGCCAAGTAGGATAGCAATAAACTATTACCTGCATTGCAGGTGATACTTAGGGATTGAATAATAATGAGATAACTAATAAATAATAATATAATACTTGAGTAGGATTCTATCTAAGTAGCAAAGAGGACTAAGGTACAACTTTATCACCTGCGATCATAAGTGATAACAAAGACAATTAAGTATACTATTGTAATAATTAGTATTAAGATCCTATAGATTAAGAACTTTTTCAATAGCAATAAGAGACATAAGATATATAATATACTTCTAATAGTAGTACATTGAAACAATAACTATATATTCTTATAGATCTTATTAGTTTCCTAAATATGAAGATACTATTTATAGTAGATTATAATTTAGTAACTCTTTATTTCTTTTTATAAGAGAATATCCTTTAGAATATTTATTTCTACTTTCAAGTCTAATAACCTCTTAAATATAGTAAGGAATATATTTAATTTGATACTAAATCTCTAATTACTTAAGATCATAAGTTGATAGTATTAGAATATATCCTAGTATTATTTGATTGGCTATTATTGATTGAAGAGTATCTTAGTTTTTTAGACCCTTAAAGATAGTGAAGGCCCTAAGTTGAATAAAAGCATTAAATATTAAAAGAGTAGAGGTACTAGTTTTTTATTTTTGGTAGAAACTATCTACACAGTTGCTAAGTAACTAGTTCTTCTATAGTATAAAAGAAGACCCTTCTATTTATAAATCCAAGCTTTTAGACATAATAGAATTTTAGAATTGTAGTGGATAAGGATTGAAATTAAAAGTGAGTTGCTTTTAGTAAATGGTAGAAGATACTATAGTTAGCTACTCTTAAGGATAATAAGCATATTAGAAAGGGATATAGTAAGGTACTTGATAGTAAAACACTCCCTAGGTTATATAAAGTGTGAGATGTAGTAGATCTAAAGTGAGTATAAGCTGCAAAGAAAAAATGGGCTAAACAAGCAGCTACTCAATTGGCTGTTGGTCACTCTACCAAAGTCAAGTGGGTTTCAATTCAATTACCAGTAGTTATTGAAGTTTCTAATAATAAATTAGATGAGTGGAATTCAGATTCAAGTTCATCTTCCTCTTCTGATTCTACTTTGTCTGTTATTACCGTTTCTACTCCAATGCCCTTATTACGAAGGGGTATGACTCCTGAAACCCCCCCTTCCACTCTCAAAATGCGTTCTCGGAGGTCTTTCATTCATATTCCTTCAATTCCATCTACTCCGCACTCTCGTGTAACTCGATCTAGCTCAAAATGTATCTAGCAACAAATTGAGCCACATCCCGGTGGTGAGCCTAATCCCAGTGATGGATGGTATGCGGCACCAGGTTTCGTCGTCAGGAAACCAGAGTGGAATCGGCAAACACTCAGCCTACACATGGCTTCGCACAGCCAGAAATCCTGGCTTCACCGCTGACAGAGGCACTCGCCCTGGAATTTTACTGCCCAGCTCCCAGCGCGCATAAGGAACAGTTGGGCAGTATCAAAGACTGGGGGGCGGACCGCCCACTTAGATCTTGGAAGAGGCTGGGGAGACTTGAAACGCTTTGGAGGCCTGTTTCGGATTTTATATTGATATCTTGCCTGAAGAAACTTAGTTCCAGCTCACCGATACTTGGTATCACTTGTGGTTATTCGATTATTTCGGTTATTTACATTTCGGGCTTCAGTAGGGCCCCGTGGGGGGATCTGGCAACTGCCGGTTAATGACAGCATGGTGTTCTGCCCCACGGCCACGGCTCCACAAAGACTCCTCGATGGTCGCGATCTTATCCGACCCAGCCGCAGCCATCTCATCAGCCATCAACCTCTCCCAGGGCCTTCCAGTAAGGAGCGGCCTAGAGTCACAGGTCGCCGATCTTCTGATCAAACGAGACCTAGAGTATGCCCCCTCCATCTCATGGATACGTTCACACATCAGCATCAAGGCTGCTTTTTTGTTAGATACGCATTAAACCTATTCGGTGCCCCGCTCAAGGGCAACGAAGAAGAAGACCAGTTAGCAGCATTCGCGTAGCCAGGTCAGCCTCGACCTTAAGCTGAGGTGTAGGTTGCTCATTGGCCTGCCTTTTGTCGTGTTGGTTGGCAGCAAGAAGGCCTGCTAGCTCTGCGGTCTTCCCAGCTGCGCTTATCTCCCAGGAGGCTGGCTTTCATGCGCCCGAACTGAGGCAACACTGGCAAGGACCAACCGTCGTGGAGATAGCTCAGGCTGAGTCGTATATGATAGAACACCACCCACCCCCGGCCCAAGTGATATTCCAATTTCTCATCAGACCTCAAACATACATTCTCTGACACTGACTTTTTATTTCTATCCACTCAAACTGCACTGGTTAATCAAACCCATCATTCAATCCTACATTTGCCTGACCGGCAGCCAGCTGGTTCTCGTCTGAGAATTAACCTGGGTAAAAATGGAGTCAAAGCGGCAACACATTGGTGTTGGCCAATTTATTTATTCAACCATTCTTGTGCACATTCTATCGTGATTCTCTTCAATCCATACCATTCTCCGTTCTACACTGATCGTTTTACCAGTTCCATCACTTTGTTATGAGTTTCATATCCTGGGTGAGGCCCTGTCAGGCCTGTTAGGCCATCAGTTCAATACCGTTAATGACAGCTTGGGCCTCGTCCGCTCTAGTTATTTGTATCTAGTACGGGTGGCTCCTGATGGTCCCCCGAACGGGACCGCATAGGAGTAACAAGTATTTTTTTTTACTAGTTTCACTGAAACGCTTCCTGTGCTACTGATCGAATCAAGCCGTTTTACCAAAATTGTAGTAAGTGACATGAGTTGGCAGGTGCGCTGGACGGATTGAAAGGCTTTTGGAATTCACAAGCAATTGTTGGTATATGCGCCTAAGGACTCCGTCGTCACGGAAGGAGGGATTAGACTCTCTACGAGAGCTTGTGCAACCAAATTAGGATCAGACAGGCTTCAAGTTGCGTGGAAGTGAAGCACGAACCGCTCGAGGCTTCGGCGTCCGGAGATCGGAATGGAACCGCCATGCTGTCTCTGCATACACCTGGCTACACACGAACCGAGGCCCTCCAGAGGTCCTGGCTCCATTACATACAAAGGTCCGATAATCACTGTGGCCAAGATTCACAGAACGGCCAACACATCGTCTTCTCCTGCTGAGACCACACTATACGGACCGCATATAAATACGGAGAATCCAAAAAAAAAGGAAAAAAAAAAAAGGATGGGTGGTGTACTATTTGATTTACAAAGAGAACCGCCTGCTTTCAACCGCAAATAAACTCAATAAGTGTGATATAATTTTCATGTTTATGGAATTTTTCCGGTGGCCTGATGTAGTCGAGAGCCGTGGGAAATCACTGTTGGTCAACAAGATACAAAGACGTACAGTTCTTCTGTACCTGTCGCGCAAGGTGCAAGCGAGTGAGCCAACGGGGTGATGGTGCGATTCAAGCCGCTCTACATGATTAGGTTAGATGTGATTGATATGCCCATGCAGGATCACAAGGTACGAGTACATGTTGATTGTGGTATGACTCTTCGATTTTCTAGGGATTTCACAGATTTCTACGCTAGCCATACCTTAATAGTGTCCTGCTTGCAACACCTGCGTATCATCCAAATGCAATGCACGCCAAAGTATATCAGAAATTCACAGCACACCCTCAAGGCTGTGGTGGGGTGGGGTCTTCATAAGGTTAGAGCTCAAAAGGGTCACGATAGAATTATTCAGAGACGGCAGTAGTTCTGTACAACTCGACAGGCAGTGTACTGGGACCAGACCGTACCCAAACACAGGCACCCAACGGGTGAGAGAATTAGTTTGTGGCGGATAGCAAAGTGGTAAGTATTGGCACAACAAAAAATTTGTGGTGATTTATTTTGTTGCACAACATAACAAGCAGGAGACCGGATGGAATAGGTAAACACAGAACCTCATCCAGGTTTAGGATCATATAAATTTATTTACAGATATATAGTATTTTGTATACTCTTTCTTTGTCCTGATAACCAAACCACCTTGTAAATACCAACTTTCCCAGCAGCTTGCAAGTCCAAAAACCTAGTCACCTTTTCAGCACTCCCCAGGTGCGAGGATGGCGCTCATGAAGGCGGTTACCACTTATTTTCCCATGTAAACCTTAATTGTAACTCTCTGCGGAATAGCCATTTCCAGCGTTCACCAGAGTCTCGGTTCACAGAGAGCGCGCATTAAACATGTAAAGCACGACAAGAGTATTCCCTAGCGGTTAGAACAAGAAGGGAAAAGATTTATGGGCTCTGACTTCTCCAGTGAGTGGTCGGTCATTCTGCTGTTATGCATCCATTTCTTGTATGCTGGGGACTCGCCGTACTGACAGATTTTAAGTTGAGAATGATATATTGGGTTCTTGTAGGTCTTGCTTTTTTTTTGTGACGCTTTGGGTTGTTTCCACCGCGGCCCTTTTTCTCCGGGAGTGCAGATTTACCTTTTTCATGCGTTGTAATGAGTCATTATTGAACTGTAACACACACCGATAAAGTTGGCAATTTTAACGAGCATGATATTCTAATTTGTTAGTGTGCGGTTAGATAGATATATGAAGCAAGTTGATAGCCGGTTTTACTCCTGATTTGGGAATTCGTACCAAGTTACGCAATTTTGTGCCTCTGCGCTGCCAAAAAATAATAATCTAGATCTATACTATTTAGGCAGGTGGGTTCCCACATAGGTACAGTATGAAGGTTGGTTTCCCGCGTAGGTAGTAGGAATGGTGTCTGGGGAAATATTAGCGTCCATAGGGGATGATTGTTGGTTCTTTTTGGATATGATGACAAATTATGACTGTTTTGGGAGTAATTACGGGAATAATCACATAGAGCGGATAAGGAATATTTATTTATATATATATATATATAGGGGCCCTCTCTGGCATGGGGATTGTCAAGTCCTTCAATCTTTCCATCCCTATCCCCCTGTCTTCGCTCACTCACACCAAGTTTCTTCGACGGAAACCAAAGTCGCTCTATTATCATCCAGGCCACTTTAAATTTCCTCACCTACTCCTCAATATGAAGTCCTTCACTACCCTCGTTGCTCTCACTGCACTAGCCAGGACGGGAATCCAAACCACAGCCGCCCCCAACACAGCGACCGTGGCGCCTGAAACCCAGGAGTTGCCTCTCAGCCAGTGTGGTACTGCTGCAGAATTCAACCTCCGACTGGGATCAGCTCATCAGCTAGCAATCCCTGGGCCTCCTGACTACTGGTGTTGTGATGTGAGTTAGTCTCTTACTGCTGTAGTGTAAATGATCTGGATTATTAGCTAAAATGTGCTCCCACAGGGTTTTACGGAAGAGTACCATTCCGGAAGTGGTAAACGCGTCTGCTGTAAAGCAAGTGATGCATGCTGTGGAGTTGCAGATGACTCTGTCTGGCGGTAAGATTTGTAAACCTATCTTTGCTTATATGTAATATCACGAATAATGTGCTGACAATTCATTTTGACAAATAGAAAACCCGGTTATCTCAAGTCGTTGAAGCCTGTGCATCCTGATGCTACCTTTCTCAAGACTGGTGGGAATTGTGATGGAGCATGTCAACCATGTACTCTTCTCCCACGTGTAAGTTTTGTTCTTGTTTGCTCGGTTTTGTGTATTACCCCTAACTAGCGTGTGAACAGGTTAACTTCCCTGGTTTTGCTGCTCTGAAGAGGAATACATGTTAGATCAGCTCCGACTTGGTTAGAGCGGGTTGACAAAATCTTGAAAGCCACGTTCAACTGGTATCTAGATATGGGTTTTCTTTTTTTTTTGCGTTAGACCTTGATCGAATTGTAGCTACAAGAATTACAAAAGCAGACAAGAAGGAAATACAGAAATAGTCGTTCTCTATTCTCAAGGCCCATTCACTCCGTGGCGGGTACCGGGATATTTAAAAGGCCGCAGTTAGTTAGCGCGCATCTGGCCTAGGTGTCATTGAACTTGCTGTTGGAATATAGTAGCCTGGTAGTCCTGGTGGTAGTGGCGGCCCTGGGGATCCCAAGGCAATATTTGCTTGCAGTGCAACTTTTCGCTGTAGCATCCTGTTTCTTATTTTGCACGCCACCATGGCGAAGAAAGGCACACAGCACCCTATGAAAAGCATCCAGAGGATGCATGGTACAAGTATAATGCCCATAGCAATACCGGTGAGTTGCCCTCTGGTAAGCACACCATGTACATGGCCTCTGTGTTTGGCATCATCTCCACCGCCACCGTTAGGAAGTGGTGCCATTCGTAGGTAGCAGTTGGCAGGTTCGTCGATGATGGGTTTTTGGTAGCCTGGTAGGTAGGGGAACGGTTTCTTTGTGTCGCGTATTGCTGAATCAAAGTTCGCGTATTGCTGGATCAAAGTTGAAGATGGTAAGTATTCTTGTTGTCTGGTGGTGTTTGGTGTGGTCAGGCATTTTATATGGCTTCAGCCGGGTCGCCGCATTAAATGTATCCCTATTATTGGCCAGCGATATGTATCATGTCCATTTCCATTCCAAGCTGAACCGCTCCCATCAATACACCAATCAACTGCAAATGAATAAATCTTATCAGATTCTCCAAAACACCAAGGGTCCGCTAAAATTGCCGGGCCAATAATAGGCGAGGTTGCGAAATAGAGTTGAATGCAAGGCTTAATCAAACTCCTCAGACTCGTCCAACTCTGGCGCGGCGGTGAACATATTGCGCCCACGCTCGTTCAGACTTCAGAGCTTGGTCTGGTTGGCACAAGCCACTCGTAGAACGAGCTCTGATCTATTCAGCCTGCATCAAGAGAGAAAGGGACAAGGAGACCTGGGACCACAAAGCAAGACACACTCAATCACGACGTTAGGCATCATAGTGGATAATACACTCTCGTTCCAGAAGCACATCGAATCGAATCCGGCACAGAAAAGGAATATTCCACCGACCCCCATTATCTCCGCTTTGGACATCGTCTCCCCCTCCGATATGCCATATTCTAGCTTAGGAGACTCTTCCACGTTCACATCCAGCAGCCTCACCTATCGCACCCAGCAGACAAATATTCATCAGGTTAAGGCAGATGGACAGCGAAAATGGGAGATGAAGGTTGGCGGGTATGCTGCTATACGGATGGCACTGGAGGAGGAGTACTCCGCTAGTAACATTTCTCGGGGACATCGGCGGGAAGTGTTGAAACGAGGATAATAGGACAACGCAGGATAAGCTGACAGTAGAGTAAGCTGACTAGGAAGGACGGCGGTTTAGGATATCTATATTTGGATGTTTAGGGCCGTCAGTGGGTATTTAAGAGCGGAGGATTTCCTTACTTCATGTATTAATAAATCAAGCAAGCGTCTTCTTTCATAGGTATACGAATATACTCTTCTCTCTCGCACACGAAGAATATAATTTTTCAGGAAGCGGCATTGAACCAGATCGCGGACGTGCACCTCGAACGGGGTTAGGAGGCCGGAGTGGACTCGCCACACCCTCTCCTCCTACACCCGGCTTCGCATGGATCAAGAATTGCGACACCAGCGCCTGCCGGTATGTCCATCTCGGGGGTCCGCTCTCTCAGGTCGGCATTGAAGGGAATGAGGAAGCTGAAAACCTGGCAGTTTTGGACTCCGCACTAGGACAGGTCTCCTCCAGTCCTCGAGTATCACGGGGGGTATCAGACAAGTTCGAAGGCTTCGGAAAAGCAGACAGAATTACCCCAGGCGACGGAGTGGGATCGTCACACCCTCTCCGCCTTTACCTGGCTTCGCATGGATGGAGGGCTCGCTCCATCATCAAGGAATCCGACTCCAGTGCGTCCATCTCGTGGGTCCGCTCTCAGATCGACATTAAAGGGAATGAGGAAGCTGACAAGCTGGCAGCCTTCGCATCTGCACTAAGAAAGGTCTCCGGCCAGCTCTAGATTGTTGGGGGAGGGGAGGGCACCAGGGAAGTTTGCAAGGCTTAGAGCAAAGAAGCCAGAATTACCCCCGGCTACGGAGTGGAATCGCCAGATTCAAGATAATTACGGAGAAGTGGGACTACGTGGAGGCCTTTTTTTGGTTTTGCGCCCCTTGCCTCAAAATTTATATGACATCGAAAATTGGCTGGGAGGGGTGCTGGATTATCCGCCTCAGTCTTAACTTTGTCGGTACTTAGAGTTTGTCCGTTTGATTTCATCTAATTTTTTACAGTATGGTATTTAAGAGGACGGGCCCTTCGGGTTCATCTGGCATTGCGGGTTAGGTAATGACAGCATGGAGGCCTCGTCATACTGGTTTTCCTCTTTCTGCATATCTTTATCCGGCCAATTGGCCTTCGAGTTTATCTCTCACATTCACGCACTTTGGGTTTTGCCATTTGGTACTTGAGTTGTTTTTTTGCGATATATAGGCGCCGGATCTGGCACATTAACTCGCCTTATCCTGGGTCACCGGGATTTCCGGGTAGCTCATCCTGGCCCCCTTACTGAGCCGCATATGAGTACTGAGTATTTGAAAGAAAAACAAACAGATGTCGAAGCATCTGAAGGCAGCCTGGGAGCCGGGGCACCTCGAAGTCTCCAACATACAATTTGGGTGTTGGTTTGGCAATAAGGGTTGATGAAACTCGAGGACAGACATGTAACTGTGTGTAGGATAATTACACGCCTACTGTTGCAAGGTCATCAGGGTGCAGCGGAGCAATTCACACACTTGGTCATAACGCAGGTGGTTATAGATGTGCTAGGTAAACACTAACCCCAAGAATGGGTGACAAATTCGACGTGAAAGGGATTATTTAACGAGAAGCAGATTGAGGAGAAGCTCAAGCATAGGTGGGGGAACGGAACGAAGGCAGGACCACAAACCATTCGCAATTCCTTCAACGCCTCCGATCCCTCCCGCAGCTCCACCCACTTCTGAGTCCTCCTAAGCCTCGCGGCAACTTGACTGACCTTTCCTTTGCCAAAAGTAGTGCAACAATTTTTTCACCGCAGCACAATGCCATCACGGCCTTGGGAACAAACATTCAAGTTGGTGGGATTTCTGTCTGTAACACATCTTGGGCAAGCTGAGGAATTACTGCACGTCCTGTAAGACTTTTGGTAAGTGATCAAACATTCAAACGATATTGCTTATTGAGTTGAGGAATGTTGAGAGCAAGGACTTTAGCACTTTTCGCTCACATCCCTAGTTTCATTGGGTAGAATTCTCAGAAAGTATCGAGGTCATGATGAGGTATTCTTAAATAACGATCTGCAACTATAAGGCAAACTTAGGCTAACTGATCATAAATAGCAGGTGGAAAAGCTATGAGGGCCAAAGTTTCACCGAGGCGGCGGCAAGGCCAAGATTGGAGGTGATAATAACGAAGTGGGAGAGGGACACGGCGAAGTATAGCTACGATGTTGGCAAATAGTGCACAAAGAAATATTGAAATATTTCCACTATCATCCTCGGTACTAATTAATTTTGTTAAATACTCATTACTCCTATTCGGTCCCAGTTAGGGGACTTCGTCAGAGATTGATATAACAACTTTGAGGGCCAACTCTTTAGCTTACCTACCACATGGCATGTTAACGTGCTGCTCTTTGATGATGTGTCTGGTTTGTATCTTCCACGTCCGTTAGCTTACAAACTTAGGCAGCTGCCCCTATTTTAGTTCTAAGTTTTCTTTGATACATATACCAAAATTACTAAAGTATACAGGTGTTTAATTATATTTATATTGACTACTGTAATATAGGTGTTCTAGTCCGTTGCGGAATTCAGTCCATTCCAGAATGGATTGGCCTATACCGGAATGGACTGGATCCCGCAACAGACCGGGCCAATATAGAATTGAAACCTTTAGCCCAAAAAGATTTTCTTTAATGCAACAATGCAAAAAACTCTCTTCAACCCAATATATTTAGTACTGAGCAACGCAACACAGGCTTCAATTCTACCAGCACACTGCCACATTACCGCCCTCACCGGAGAAGATAATGGCAGGAGTGATTTGGATTAGTTTCATCCCCCTGGATAGCTCTCTATCTCAAAGCGCAATTGAAGAATTCTCTGGTACTGCCTGCACAAAGTCTGAACAGCATTTGCACACAATAACTACCAAATCTCCGTTGACCTTTGAAAGGCCAATTCCCTACAATCTAATTCAAATATATGGTAACCCAACAATGACTACCTACCTAGGTGTCGCAAAATTACAGCATACCAAGCGAGATCCGGATTTAAAGGCCCCAAGGGGTTAGTTGCAAGCCATTAAGTTACGATGGAAAGCAAGCTACGCAATGATACACTATATCTTATTCTTGGCAGAAATAATAATTGGAAACGAATGGATCTGAAACATGATGTATATGATGTTATCGTACAGAGGTGCGGAACAAAAGTCATTTCCCCTTTCTTCTTTGGGAAAATCGTGCATATGCATACATATGCAGAATATGCGCGCATATGTACTTGGCATATGCACGTCACTTCGGATTCAAGTTGGCGATCTACGACAGCTATCTACGTGTAACCAATGCCCTCGCTGCTCGCCCACCACACACACCCGTCCCACCTCACACTCACACCGGGTCTTGATAGCGGCATGAAGCACACCTTGGCCCTGGTTTCCTCCCACGTTTCTGAAGGGGGCCTTCTTTTTTTTGGCCTCTGGGACTAGCTGAGATCATGATATCGATCGGATTAACACTGACAATTTGGTCAGTCTCCGGCATATGCCTCCATTCATTAGTGTTAAGATCCTCTAAATCGACAACTTCCTGAATACTAACAAGAGACCTAAGATGTGCAATATACTTCCGACAGTAGCGCATTGAAACAGCAACCATGCATTCTTGTGGATCTTGTTAGTCTCCTGAATGCGGAGCTGCCGCTCACGGTGGATTGCAATCCAGTAACTCTTTATCTCTTTTCACAGGAGGATGTCCTTCAGAATATTCATTTCCACCCTCAAGTCTAATGACCTCTTGGATATGGTAAGGAATGCGTTTAATCCGATGCTGAATCCCCCATTACTCAAGGTCATGCCATGCATTCTCCATGCTTGCTCAGCTGCCATGCGGGAAGTGAGTGGTCCCTATTTCGGTTATTAGCAACATGTTTGCCTACGGACTACTACCTAGGATTGGGGTATTTGGGGGATTGGGGTATTCAGGGGATTGGAGTGTTCGGGGGATTAAGGTGCTCGGAGGATTGGAATTTAAGAGGGCGGAGAAGGGCGATATACTTGATGAATTAAGATGGTAGGGAAGAGTTAGTTGAAGGGTTGAGGGTTGGAGAAGGACTGATGTATAATGAATTCCATAGTTGGAGAATAGGATATCTGGCTAATTGAGTTTTCGGCGATATCTAGTAAATTGAGAAGTTGGACAGTGAGAAAGTAAGACAACTGATGGGTTGAGCCGGTGGAAGGCCATTTGCACGAGTGTAAATATGCGTGAATGCCCATGCATATGCCAAGTATCCATGCATGCATAAACCTGCATATGCAACTCCCAGATAGGAAAGGGGAAAGGACTTTTGTTCCGCACCTCCGTACATTCAATATAATTTCCTGTGTGCAGGAAAGAAAAGCAAGACCTATATTACTATTATGTAGAGGTATCGTGGAATTATTTGCAGTGAAGTATGAGGTTTGATTGAATATGTATATAATAATAGACTCGGTTTGCATTCAATTTGCCTTGATGTATTGCCTAGAGAGCACATACTGTATATACTATTCCGCAACAGACCAGGACATAGATATTGCAACTATCAGGCTATTACAATCCCCATAAATTAGTATTCTTTCGGGGATAAATTGGGGTCAAAGTACCCATACAATAGGATTCCAATGACACGCTAGGTAGAAGAATATATCTATGAGTTTCAGGGTAAGGAATGTTTTAAGTTAATGTTGAGCCAGGGCAATCCTTGTAGGGCTGCCACATATGGTATGCGAGCATACCCCTGGAACCTTGGCATGCAATATTATGTATGCGAGCTTTAGCAGAAGCAGTTAGATAGAGATCAACTTTCTACATCACAGTTGGTATCCATCATATAGGAAAGCAGCGTGTGAATCTCGCTTTTTCCAAGCCTGTAGAGCTCGTGGTTCTTTGTCGAGCTTGAAGTGCTCATCTTTCTATCATCTTTCATGCCTAGGGCCCTCTAGCATCCTGATCCTACTAACTCCTCAGACACTTGCAGTCGTTGTTGTACGGAACTCTTGGACTGTTAATGGTCATGGTGCGAGAAGGAAGTTCTTATTTTTATTTTTTTGTAAATACTCAACACTCCTATTCGGTCCCAGTGGGGGGACCGTTAGCGGCCACCCCGAAACCTGGGTGGATTCAGGACAAGGCAAGTTTATCTGCCAGGTCCGGCACCCGGAAGCCGAAGAAGAACGAACTCAAGTGACTCGAGGTCCCATGCTGTCATTAACCGGCTTGCGTCCGACGACCCAAAGGGACCTCGACCTAAACAAGAAAACCCCGTGTAGTTGGGAAAGGGCACGAGACTATTGGGAAAGAGAAAATTAAAGGCATTCTTCCTCCGCCAAGAATTCTCGCAGGTAGACAAACTCATATAAGCGCTGGTTGGAAATTAAACTAACAAACTCGAGTAGAAAATCCGCCGGTAGGAAAATAAATCCCCTATTCCAGTTGTACGCTGTGGTGCGGAATATCTTCCTCCCTATGAAGCTTTCGCCAGGTAGATGACTAGCGACGAAGTAAACTTTCCGACCTTTCTGTCTTGTACCAACCGGCGAATGCCCTGGATTTGGGCCTGATGTCCTCGTCGCATTAGACCTGGCTTGTATTTTGTAGGACTGTAAAAGAGCAAGGACGTGAGAAGAGTATGTTCAATTCAATGAGTGGAGTTCACTGAGAGAATGCCGCAGTGGCCTTATATACATCATAGAACAATAAACAACAGTCACATAAACAATATGGAACGCACACAAACACATAGAACGACAGTCACATAGTCCCTAACCGTTGATCCCTGCATCCTGCGGTCCCGACCCATGTAGCTGCAAGATTACCGTTCCAACAAGGACTACGAATCGTGTTAGAGTTGTCGGCTTTTTTCGAGTTCGGAGGGTTAGGGGCTGGTGTCGCCTTCGCCGGCTCTGTGCCCTAACTGTTCAGATGGTTCGGAGGTGGTACCGGTAGTGGTTGAACCAGCGCTCCGGGGAGTTATTGCCGACGCTTGTCCGCCTCCTCCCTCAGCTCGCCACTCTCTTCCTCCCCTGATTGGAATCTGTCATACCACTGCGCAGCCTCTTCCCTTTCTCGTACCCATGCTTCCGTTACCTCTGTTAATTCCTTCGAATGTGGTGCTCGTCTGTTTCCCAGGAAGTCTGTGTTTCCATTGAAAGCTGCATCCCCGCCTCCACGGGAGATGGGTCATACAACCAGATATGCATCCCCGGAACTACTCGAGAGAGGCTTTGATGAATGGCAATACCACCTCCTGTCACTGGCTATCAATATCACAAAGATGCATGGTCTCCCGACGTTCGCTGTAGGGGTGCACCAGAGAGAAGCGGCGTCAATATTTCAAACTGCATACGCCGAACACCACCTCAGGCATCAGTGTCAATACCACCCAAGGCGTCAGTATCGAACGTAGGTTGTCAGAGCCGCTAGCGGATCATTTTGAAAACCTGTGACGGCTGTACTCATATCAATGTCGCTTTCACCACTTTCGTAATCATTGAGGGACCGTGGTTGTGCGTGCCAAGTGACTGGCAGCCCGGTCTTTCGTGGGGAATTTCGTCGATCCATCTTCCCCGGATTGTCTTTTTTTACCCCCTTGCATGGCATGTCTGGTGTTGGTGTGGGAGTCATATTGCTCGTATTGCTGTTTGGAACGGAGCCTAGGCAGCAGAGATGTGAGGAGGCGAGGTGATTGGACTGTGGGAGGCGCGGGAGCTACGACCCCACAGATTGGATAGAAGTTTGACGCTGGTGTGCAGAGAGTGCTCTGCTGGCAAACCCACGATACGGGGCGGTAGAGAAGAATCGCAGGTTATCGTGGGAGCTTCAGGACGAGAGGGGTCCCCGAGTGTTAAATCAGAGGAGCTCGTCGAGCTCTTTCGGTTGAGGGCGATTTGGCCCCGGGGGACCTTCCGTATCGTGAGATACGCTCGAAAACGTACTTGCGCTTGGTGGTTTGTGTGTCGTCGATGCGAGAAGGAGGAAGCAGATCTCCAAGGGTTTCTCTGTTAAAGAGGACTCAGACCAAGAAGGTACAGTCATAAGGATGAGGAAATGTAAGCATATTCCACCGCCTGCAAAAGAGCGGGCTGCTCTGGCTCCTGCTCCTACTACTGGTCCCAGTCGGAGAAATGTGGGAACAGCCATAAGAGAGCCCGTTAGAGGCAGATCCTGAGCAAACCCCAAGACGATAAGGATAGCAACATATTCCTAGTTCTGCGTATCCCACGCCGGCTATGGGTTTCTTTAAGAGTGTTTTACCCATTCCAGAAGGTATGCAAGCTGTCGTAGGTTAGTCTCGGGTGCCGAGACTAGTCGTAGGTGGAATCTGGGCAGTGATCAGCGTAGCACAAGCAATAGACCTCAAGCAAGCATTCAGCCACAAAGAAGCAATCATAGCCTCGAGCGAGCATTTGTCCGCAAGCAAGTAAGCAACGCCAAGGGAGCGATCTGTGAGGAGCCACAGGTAGATAGATAGTATGTATAGATAGATACAGGTAGATCGATAACATGTATGCAGCACGGTAGATAGCATAGCATAGGCATGGCGTGCGACACATCATCAACAATATACAGATACTCGTCACAACGCCTCTGGCCGGTTGTACACACATCGTCTGTCACAGGCCTCTGGCCGGGGCCAGTTACCACAAGCAAAAAACAACCTCGACAAACAGGCAGTCAGGTCATAATGCCCACTACATGCTCGAAGGATATCAGGCTCAAAGGACTCAAAGCTTTTACTGAAGTGACGGCAAATCTAGAGAGCTTCGGTAATCGGATTACGCTTGAGCTGATCCGGCAAAACCTCCCTTATTCCATGGTAGGGAGGTCAAAGGAGATCCGTCTGGGGAATATGAGTATGTGGACCCCGTGGATGTGGAAAGGAGGTTGAGTTATGCTATGGGAAAGACAGCATGTGCAGGATTGGCTACAAGCTTGGCGGGGGATGCGGTAGTGGGAAGACTACCATGAGAGTCCCAATTGCTTTTTTTTTTCTTAAAAAAAAAAAAAAAAAAAAAAATCCTCATTACCCCTATTCGGTCCCAGCAAGGGGACGATCAAGAGCAACCCGGAAACTTGTAACGGGGCGATGGCTATGAGCTTATTCCAGGGAGCGCTTGGGCTATGAACTCTAGATATAGACAGAGCTTCTATGACAAGGAGGAACGTAATGTATTCAGCACGGCTAAGATACAGGACGTTGCCTGAAGAGAGAATACAAGTCCTAATATAAGGATCCCCGCGAGGTTCCAACATTCCTTAGCGCCCATACATTCCAACATCCCTAAGCGCCTGTGACATATATATTGGGCCTATACTTGGTAGGCCGTGACAAAACTCGGGTGGATTCAAGACAAGGCAAGTTAATCTGCCAGGTCCGGCACGCAGAGAGCAAAAGAACGAACTCAAGAGATTCGAGGTCCCATGCGGTCATTAACGGGCTTGCACCCGATGACCCAAAGAGGCCTGACTGAACCTCGACTCAGAACAAAGCCAAAAAGTGGTAGGGATTTTAAGAAAAACCCTTCTCCAAAAACGCTCCCAGGTAGAGAAACTCAAAAAAAATAATAACGTCTCGCAGGTGGGAAAATGGAATGCCAAAAGGTTGATAGGGAATTTAAGCAAGGAAAAAATCGTAGGTGTGAAAAAGTCTCGCAGGTGGGAAAAGGGAACGCCAAAAGGTTGGTAGGGAATTTAAGCAACAAAAAAATCGTAGGTGTGAAAAAGTCTCGCAGGTGGGAAAACTCAAATGCCCTAAGCGCTGGTAGGAAATTTAACAACGCTCGCTCAAAAAGCACTCCCGTGAACTGAAACCACAATCCAATCTCATGCTCTTCTCGTTCTGGTGGAGGGAATCATTTGTTCCAGTCGAATTCCGTGCTGCGGAACACGCTCTTGCCCATGCAGAGACCTTGTATCGTGTCAATCCCCTCTATCATACCATGTGGATAACCAGTGATGAGGCCAGTTTACTGACCCTACTACCTTCTTGCAGCAACATGCCCAGAATTCGGGCCCCCTTGTTGTCCTCTTCGATCCAGCGGCGTATAAGACCAGGCTTGTAATTCGTTTAGGGCCGCGTGATATACAACGGCTAATGTTCGGTTCGGCGGGGGGGGAATGGTCGGAGGTGGTGTCGATAATGGTAACTTCTTCGGAGGGTTCGGAGATGATGCAGATGCCACCAGCTCTTTGCCTGTACCCTTTCCTTTTGAATTCGATGCCTGCACGTTTTTGAGTGCTGGGGGGTTAGTACTGTATTGGATTTCTTGTGGTTCTGGCTGGTTGAGGTTGCTGCCTCCTCATACGTGTCTACTGGGGATGTGTCGGTTGAGGTGTCAGTGTAAGTAGACTGTAGACACACTGTTCAGTGTAGCTGGAGGTGTGGTCTGGGTGCTGGTGTCTGAGGTTCCGTTGGTGAGTGGTGTGGCTGTGAAAACCGAGAGAACACTTCCGGGAGAAAAGACTAAATATCTCCTTGCATTCTCTGCGATTTCATCTTTTGCTGGCACATCATCTTCTTCGAAGATGATATTGAGATCCTTATCAAACCTGGTTAAAATGCCATTGATATAGTGTTGAATAAACCAGCTTACACCATATGATATCATCATGGTATAGCGGTCCCGCGGTCCCACTCATGGGCCCACACGCATATGTCATACCTATGCAAGGCATACATATGCTCGCTCGCTCTTTCATGTATATATAGCTGCGATCTTCGCTCTACTTGACACTCATTACTTCAAGCAATTCAGTCAAGTCACTCGCTCGCTCTTGCTCTCTCTCTCTCTCTTGTGGTTCTAGTGAAGTCTTCTTTAGTGAACCTAGTGATTCACCGCTGCCTCACCTTCAATATATAGAAGTCCCATTGATTCAGGGATAGTGTGTGGTGGTGGTGGCCCCGCTCTATGAGTATCCCCCTCATACGATTGAGGGCTATAATGGAATCATTGGCATAGCTGCATAATTCTTCATCTGTGGTGGTCTTTGGTGGTGGGGATGTGGCCACCGAGGCAGTGGCCATTCTTGTGTCGTCGCTTTTGTGCCTGCTTAGAGATGGTGGCTGTGGGTGCCCGGTGATAGACAGCCGGGTCTTGAGTGGTGGATTTACTCGATCCATCTTTCCCGGGCTGTCCTTTCTCTATACCTTGCCTGATATGTTGGTTGGCTGTAATGTTACTGATTATTGGCTAATCAAAAGTGTACATAGTGTGATACCTCGAATCTCACTTGCTGTTGGCGTGCAATGTGAGCCAGTGTATGTGAGATGGCTGGTCTCTAGTGTCGTCGTGAGTTGTGAGTTGAATTAGTGTTTGGCTGGGAGGTATGGGAGTTGTCCTTCCATGGATTGGGTGAAGGTCCCGGTCGGCCAGGACTTGCGGGTTGTCGACTAGTGGTAGGCGAGGTGTAGGGGCTATCGCTTTGCAGGTTGTGCGGATGCCTCAAGAATTGCGTGCTGGATGTGCTGAGCTGGTAAGTCCACGATACGGGGTGGTCGAGAAGAATTGCAGGACATCGTGGGTTTTGAGAAGTTTAAAGCCGGAGGAAACGTGCAGGGAGGAGTCCCCAAGTGTGAGATTAGGATATGTTTGGAACTCTTCCGGATGCGGGTAGTTAAGCCTCAGGGGACCTTCTGTGTCGTGAGATACACTCAAAAACGTGTTGACAGGTTGCGCTGGTGGTTCTTGATCGGAGCCCCAAGTGCTGGAAGAGGCATGGAGACATGAGAAGGCCTATAGCCGATGGAGGTGGGAATATCAAGGAATAACCCTATATGACCTTCTGAGAACCAATTCAGTGGGGAGGTAGACGCACCACCAGCACTCAACCACGGAGATCGTTTTCGGGCGTATCTTCAGGATGCCAAGGCCCCCGCACACGAAATCAAGTTCATTCAATAGCGCTCACTGAGCATTATCTCCCATCCTAATTCAGCAGTTTCATGGTCCTCTTTATGCACTTTCACCATCCTTGAAGGCCCAGAAACCTAGGATATCTTGCAATTATTCCCGCGAGCTTCGTATCGTTGGCTCGCCAGCTCGGCACTCAACACACAATCAGAAGCTATCCAGAGGGCGACAACTCCCACATATTCCCATCTCAGATCGTAAAGAATGAGTCACGCCAGAAACCGAGTTCACCGACACCATTCACCCAATCCTTCTCCGTATTTCCAGCGGTCCAATCGTCATAAAGGGATTCACATATCACAACGTCATCCCACCAATACACAGCATCGGAAACCCCATACCTCAAACGATCCAATCACAGCCCGGCTGTAGCACGACAGCATGTTCTGTCCCATAGAGCGGTGCGTCCCGCCCACGTGTGGGACGTCCCATACGCCTGTGGGACGCTAAAGCTGGGTGGGACGTCCCACCCAGCTTTGGCACTAGTGACCGTCCCATCCAGCGGTGGAATAATTTTCTAGCATAATTATTGCAAGCCGGACAAAATTATTGCATACAGAACTATTCTATCTATGTAAGAGAAACAACCAACCGAAACAACCAAGTGAAACAACCAAGCAAAATAACCAAGCAAAATAACCAAGCAAAATAACCAGACATATATACATAAGATACAAATAAATAAAACAAGCAGTAGTATGATCTAAAAAAAAAACAGATAAATAAAAGAACAGAAATCAAGTTCTCTGGACTACTATACTATCTATTAAATTATCCCCACCAGCTGAATTAGAGACTGAAGCAGTAAGTCGGGAGGAACGACGAGTCATGGAGGTAGAGCCTGAAGGTGCAAGTGTAGAGCCTGAAGGTGCAAGTGTAGAGCGTGAGACTACAGTGCGAGTATTACGCTCCTCAAGGGCAGCGAGGTTTAGACATGCCCCAGCCTGATTACCCAAGCGGTCCTTGCCCCGGTGGCAATAGTTAGTGCATCTAGAGCCAGATTTGAAGCACTTGCACCATTTGGTTTGACAGGTAGAGCTGTTGCTGCAAGTACAGTATAGAAGCACCTCTGTTATTTGAGAGGCTAGAGTAGCACCGCGCTGGAGAGTGATTACTGATGAATTACTTGTGAGATCCAAAGTTGTAGCTGGAGAAAGCATAAGTAGAAGAAAATCAAGCTGACAATAGGGATAAGGCACTTACCCACAAGCTCAGGAACCCGGTTGAGTTCACCGGTTGGATATAATGATCCAAGATACCATACTCTGTCTGTAGTTGATATCTACCAGAGTGTGGCTGGCCTATAACTCGAGCATATAGTCTAGGATGGTCTAGAGTACCCCGGTCTTCTGTAGGAATGCGCAGGGAAACAACTGTATTGGGCTCAAAGGACTCAATAATAAATCGTTTATTATAACGATTGGCCATTTGATCCCGAGTCTTTTGGGCAATGGACAGTATTGATTCCTCTGCTTCCGTGAGTAGAATAGTAGGAGGCATAGCAGCAGTAGCCTCTGAAGTCACTACAGCAGTAGCCTCCAGAGTCGCTATAGTAGTAGCCTCCAGAGTTGCTACAGCAGTAGCCTCTGTAGTCGCTACAGCAGTAGCCTCTGGAGTCGCTACAGCAGTAGCTTCTGGAGTCACTGCAGTAGTCTCCAACAATACTGGATCAATTGAGAGTAAGCAGCTCTGGAGGGGGGTTGCTGTGCTCGGGAGTGTTGTGCTTAAGGGTATTATGCTCGAGAGTCCTGTGCTCGGAAGTGCTGTGCTCGAGAGTCCTGTGCTCGGAAGTGCTGTGCTCGAGAGTGCTGTGCTTGGGGGTACTGTGCTCATGGGTTCTGTGCTTGGGGGTACTGTGCTCGGAGGTGCTGTGCTCAAGGGTACTATGCTCGGGGGTGCTGTACTCGGGGGTGCTGTACTTAGAGATGATACCTAGAAAAAATATCAGTAAAATCTCTAGTATATACACATGGTATCAAATCCCGGTTCCTACTTGAAAAGCCTCATCGAAAACCTCATCCTCAATATCATCCAGCTGTGCATTAGGATCCACTGTAACTCGGTCCTCCCATCGAGGCTTCCGGTTATAAAATATCTCATAGGGCATTTTGCCATCTAACGATGAGTGGCTTTGTCTGTTCATACCAAGAGCAATATCCGGCAGTGCATCGCTCCAGCCCTGGCTATCATGGTCTACAAGCCAACAACGTAACTTGGTCTTCATGACTCCATTTGCCTGTTCAACCAGCCCCTGTGTCTGTGGATGTCGTGGCCTACCATTGATTATTTTGACCCCATATTTCCTCAATAAATCTAAGAGAATGCTCTTGAACTCAGCTCCATTATCACACTGCAGAATGTAAGGAACTCCAACAATCCCTATCCATTGAGCAACACACTTAGTAACTCCAGCTGCTGTTTTATCGAGAAGAGGATAAAGAAACTATATTTGGAAAAGTGGTCTTTAATATGTAAGATCCAATGGTTCCCATTATGAGGTGTGGCTCTCATATCGACTAGGTCGATCTGAACTCGCTCTAATGTATAATGCGACTCAATAGGCTGTAAAGGAGCCCGGGAATTCGAAGGCCGACTCCGAATACATGTAGTGCAGTATTTTAGTAGCCAAAAAACCTCTTGCCTAGAGATTCCATAAAATTTCTCCTGAACAAGCTAGAAGGTTTTTTTGATCCCTGGATGATGACAACGGAGATGGCAGTCCAAAATTGATTGATATACTTCTTCTAGTCTAACAACTTGCCTATAATACTAGAATTAGCTCTTGAACCCATTGATAATACTATAAAGATTTACCGCTGTGGATGTTTATCAACTGCCTTGTGCCATAATTTCCCATCTACTAACTCATAATTGTCAAGTGCATCACTTCTGGAATTTGACCATTTCTGCCTCTCACGTTTATCTGTCATAGACTCAAGAGCTTTAGTATTGGATCTAGGGAGGTCAGAATAGATATATAATCATCATATTTGTTGCTGGGGAAATGAGCATGGTTGAGGTTTTCATTGGACTGTATCCAAGCCTGGAATGCTTCCTCGGTACCATCAGGAAAAATAGAGGTAGACATAACAGGTAGGTAGGGGTAAGACAGACTGGGGATCTAAGAAGAAGTTGTCGATATCTAGACTTCTTATAAAGCTTTTCTTAGTAGAGGCAATACGTATGATTGGGGAATGCGCTGGATGCCCTAGCCAGCAATGCACATAGTTGGAGAATGCGCTGGACGCCCTAGCCAGCAATGCGCATAGTTGGAGAATGCGCTGGACGCCCTAGCCAGCATTACGCATAATTGGGGAATGCGGAATGCGCTGGACACCCTCACCTAATGAGGGAATGAGCTGGATACCCTAGCAACACATGAATTCATATATATATGAAAACTCATGAATTCATATATATAGAGAGACTCGAAAACACATGAATTCATATATATAGAGAGACCCGAAAACACATGAATTCATACATATAGAGAGACTCGAAAACATACATATAGAGAGACCCGAAAACACATAAATTCATACATATAGAGAGACTCGAAAACACATGAATTCATACATATAGAAAGACTCGAAAACACATGAATTCATACATATAGAGAGACTCGAAAACACATGAATTCATACATATAGAGAGACTCGAAAACATACATATAGAGAGACCAGAAAACACATGAATTCATATATATAGAGAGACCCGAAAACACATGAATTCATACATATAGAGAGACCCGAAAACATACATATAGAGAGACCCGAAAACACATAAATTCATATATATAGAGAGACCCGAAAACACATGAATTCATACATATAGAGAGACATATAGAGAGACCGAAAACACATGAATTCATACATATAGAGAGACTCGAAAACACATGAATTCATAATATAGAGAGACCCGAAAACACATGAATTCATACATATAGAGAGACCCGAAAACACATGAATTCATACATATAGAGAGACTCGAAAACACATGAATTCATATATATAGAGAGACCCGAAAACACATGAATTCATACATATAGAGAGACCCGAAAACATACATATAGAGAGACCCGAAAACACATGAATTCATACATATAGAGAGACCCAAAACACATGAATTCATACATATAGAGAGACCCGAAAACACATGAATTCATACATATAGAGAGACTCGAAAACACATGAATTCATACATATAGAGAGACCCAAAAACACATGAATTCATATATATAGAGAGACCCGAAAACACATGAATTCATATATATAGAGAGACCCGAAAACACATGAATTCATACATATAGAGAGACCCGAAAACATACATATAGAGAGACCCGAAAACACATGAATTCATACATATAGAGAGACTCGAAAACATACATATAGAGAGACCCGAAAACACATGAATTCATATATATAGAGAGACTCAAAAACACATGAATTCATACATATAGAGAGACTCGAAAACACATGAATTCATACATATAGAGAGACTCGAAAACACATGAATTCATACATATAGAGAGACTCGAACCAAAAACAATGAATTCATACATATAGAGAGACCCGAAAACACAGAATTCATACATATAGAGAGACCCGAAAACACATGAATTCATACATATAGAGAGACCCGAAAACACATGAATTCATATATATAGAGAGACCCGAAAACACATGAATTCATACATATAGAGAGACCCGAAAACATACATATAGAGAGATCCGAAAACACATGAATTCATACATATAGAGAGACCCGAAATCAACATATAGAAGACTTGAAACATACATATAGAGAGACCCGAAAACACATGAATTCATATATATAGAGAGACCCGAAAACACATGAATTCATATATATAGAGAGACCCGAAAACACATGAATTCATACATATAGAGAGACCCAAAAACACATGAATTCATATATATAGAGAGACCCGAAAACACATGAATTCATATATATAGAGAGACCCGAAAACACATGAATTCATATATATAGAGAGACCCGAAAACACATGAATTCATACATATAGAGAGACCCGAAAACATACATATAGAGAGACCCGAAAACACATGAATTCATACATATAGAGAGACCCGAAAACATACATATAGAGAGACCCGAAAACACATGAATTCATACATATAGAGAGACTCGAAAACATACATATAGAGAGACCCGAAAACACATAATTCATATATATAGAGAGACCCGAAAACACATGAATTCATACATATAGAAAGACCCGAAAACACATGAATTCATACATATAGAGAGACCCGAAAACACATGAATTCATACATATAGAGAGACCCGAAAACACATGAATTCATATATATAGAGAGACCCGAAAACACAGGAATTCATATATATAGAGAGAACATATAGATAAGATCATTGCCGGAGGCAAAATTGCAGTCTGTAGGGGGGGGCAAAACGAGTTACCCCAGTCCACTATACTCCGAGCGCCATCACACTACTTCTTAGGTCGCCCTCGTTGTAGACTTGTGGTTTGGTGGAGATATAGTGAACTAGAGCATTAAGGAATGGATACCCGACAACCCTACTCTCTCGTCCTTCCAATGATATTAAGGCAATTAACTTCTTGCCTCCACTGGGATTCGAACTCGGGCCCTCAATAAATAGACATAACCGTAAAGTAAAGTACTTACCACTGCGCTATGCCTACTGTCAGTTTCATCAAACTGAATGACCCTAGCCTCACATACCAAATCCTATGCGACAGACCTAACGGAGGGTGTTGGGCGCACTCATGTGTCACCATGTGTTAGTTGACACATTGCGAGAATACATGTGCGCATACATGTGAAAAGGAGGATATCGAGTATATATACCTCCTATGATAGCTTGATCTGGAGGCAAGGCAATGTTGCTGGAGGCAAGGCAATATTGCTGGAGGCAAGGCAATACTGCCGGAGGCAAAGCAATGTTGCGGGAGGCAAGGCAATGTTGCTGGAGGCAAGGCAATACTGCCGGAGGGAAGGCAATGTTGCTGGAGGCAAGGCAATATTGCTGGAGGCAAGGCAATACTGCTGGAGGCAAGGCAATACTGCCGGAGGCAAGGCAATACTGCCGGAGGCAAGGCAGTATTGCTGGAGGCAAGGCAATATTGCTGGAGGTAAGGCAGTATTGCTGTAGGCAAGGCAATATTGCTGGAGGCAAGGCTTCCTTCCTTTCCCCCCCTCGTTCATGCTGCCCTTCCCTCCCCCGCTGGCTAGTGCTGCCCCCCTCCCCTTCTCCACTGGTTTATGCCCCCCCTCCTTCCCTTGCTCGTTCATGCTGCCCTTCCCTCCCCCGCTGGCTAGTGCTGCCCTCCCCCCCTTCCCCACTGGTTCATTCCTTCCCCCGCTAGTACATGCTGCCCTTCCCTCGCCCGCTGGCTAGCGCTGCCCCCCTCCCCTCCCCGCCTGGTTCGTGCTGCCCCCCCCCCACTGATTCATGCTGCTCCCCCCACCCCACTGGTTCATGCGGCCCCTCCCCACTGATTTATGCTGCCCCAACCACAAAACTCCCGTTTTTCAGAATTCAGGGTAAATACGATGGCGAGTTCAGGGTAAATGCCACAGTGGGTGATATCAAAAAATAAAGTGGCCATATGGCTAGCTGGTGGCACGTCAAGCTGGCAATGGGCTAATATTGGATAAATTGCAGGCTGAATAGCGAGCTGGTGAAGTGGTGAATTGCAGGCTGAATAAACAGCTGTCGAAGGGGTGAATTGCAGGCTGAATAAACAGCTGGCGAAGGGGTGAATTACAGGCTGAATAAATAGTTGGCGAAGAGGTGAATTGCAGGCTAAATAAACAGCTGGCGAAGGGGTGAATTGCAGGTTAAATAAACAGCTGGCGAAGGGGTGCTGATTCTGAACACCCAGCTGGGAAAGGGGCGAATATTAGGGATATTACATAACCTCAGTTAACTTGTAGTCTCTCTGCTTGCTGTTAGCTAATCCTGTACACTATGACTAAGAACATTATAGAGGCAACCAGCAGATGAAGGATCTGTCCAACTCCACGTCCCTTTGCTTGCTCGTTCCCTCAGCGAACTGTCGGCAGTAGCTGCTAGAAATAGCTGCTAGTGTGTGCGTGATGCAAGTGCACTTGCAGGAAGCACAACCCTCGAGCCCATTTCTTACCAATATGGCACAGCGCGATCTTATTATTGCATTGAGAGGAATGACAACAATTCTCACAAAGGAGACTTCTGAATTGTACTGTGCCATATTAGGAAGACACGGGAAATTTGGTGTGTACTAGTACACCCAACTGGGTATGGTCAACCCCGCTTAGCAGACCTTGCAGCTGCCGGCTCAGCTATGCTAGCTTAGAGTGGCAATAAGTTCTAGGGTTGTTGTCTTGCCGAGGGTGCGCTATGCCTGTGCAGGCAATAGTAGTATCTGGCAATACATCTGGGTCTTTACGTAGTTGTGAGGAAGGTAACAACTGTAATATGTGTGGAACTCATGCATTTAGGGGTTCCTCAATATATATGAATTCATGTGTTTTCGGGTCTCTCTATATATATGAATTCATGTGTTTTCTGGTCTCTCTATATATATGAATTCATTTGTTTTCGGGTCACTCTATATGTATGAATTCATGTGTTTTCGGGTCTCTCTATATGTATGTTTTCGGGTCTCTCTATATGTATGAATTCATGTGTTTTCGGGTCTCTCTATATGTATGAATTCATGCGTTTTCGGGTCTCTCTATATGTACGAATTCATGTGTTTTCGGGTCTCTCTATATGTATGACCCCGAAAACAAATGAATTCATAGATATAGAGGGACCCCAAATGCATGAGTTCCACACATATTACAGTTGTTACCTTCCTCACAACCACATAAAGACCCAGAGGTGTCGCCAGATACCACTATTGCCTGCACAGGCATAGCACACCCTCGGCAAGACAACAACCCTAGAACTTATTGCCACTCTAAGCTAGCATAGCCGAGCCGGCAGCCGCAAGGTCTGCCAAGCGGGGTTGACCATACCCAGTTGGGTGTACTAGTACACACCAAATTTCCCGTGTCTTCCTAATATGGCACAGCACAATTCAGAAGTCTCCTTTGCGAGAATTGTTGTCATTCCTCTCAACGCAATAATAAGATGCGCTGTGCCATATTGGTAAGAAATGGGCTCGAGGGTTGTGCTTCCTGCAAGTGCACTTGCATTACGCACACACTAGCAGCTATTTCTAGCAGCTACTGCCGACAGTTCGCTGAGGGAACGAGCAAGCAAAGGGACATGGAGTTGGACAGATCCTTCATCTGCTGGTTGCCTCTATAATGTTCTTAGTCATAGTGTACAGGATTAGCTAACAGCAAGCAGAGAGACCACAAGTTAACTGAGGTTATGCAATATCCCTAATATTCGCCCCTTTCCCAGCTGGGTGTTCAGAATCAGCACCCCTTCGCCAGCTGTTTATTCAACCTGCAATTCACCCCTTCGCCAGCTGTTTATTTAGCCTGCAATTCACCTCTTCGCCAACTATTTATTCAGCCTGTAATTCACCCCTTCGCCAGCTGTTTATTCAGCCTGCAATTCACCCCTTCGCCAGCTGTTTATTCAGCCTGCAATTCACCACTTTACCAGCTCGCTATTCAGCCTGCAATTTATCCAATATTAGCCCATTGCCAGCTTGACGTGCCACCAGCTAGCCATATGGCCGCTTTATTTTTTGATATCACCCACTGTGGCATTTACCCTGAACTCGCCATCGTATTTACCCTGAATTCTGAAAACGGGAGTTTTGTGGTTGGGCAGCATAAATCAGTGGGGAGGGGCCGCACAACCAGTGGGGTGGGGGGGGCAGCATGAATCAGTGGGGGGGGGGGGGCAGCACGAACCAGGCGGGGAGGGGAGGGGGGCAGCGCTAGCCAGCGGGCGAGGGAAGGGCAGCATGTACTAGCGGGGGAAGGAATGAACCAGTGGGGAAGGGGGGGAGGGCAGCACTAGCCAGCGGGGGAGGGAAGGGCAGCATGAACGAGCAAGGGAAGGAGGGGGGGCATAAACCAGTGGAGAAGGGGAGGGGGCAGCACTAGCCAGCGGGGGAGGGAAGGGCAGCATGAACGAGGGGGGGAAAGGAAGGAAGCCTTACCTCCGGCAATATTGCCTTGCCTCCAGCAATACTGCCTTGCCTCCGGCAGTATTGCCTTGCCTCCAGCAGTATTGCCTTGCCTCCAGCAACATTGCCTTGCCTCCAACAACATTGCCTTGCCTCCAGCAACATTGCCTTGCCTCCGGCAGTATTGCCTTGCCTCCAGCAACATTGCCTTGCCTCCGGCAATATTGCCTTGCCTCCAGCAATATTGCCTTGCCTCCAGCAACATTACCTTGCCTCCGGCAACATTGCCTTGCCTCCAGCAACATTGCCTTGCCTCCAGCAATATTGCCTTGCCTCTAGCAACATTGCCTTGCCTTGCCTCCGGCAGTATTGCCTTGCCTCCAGCAACATTGCCTTGCCTTGCCTCCAGCAATATTGCCTTGCCTCCAGCAACATTGCCTTGCCTCCAGCAATATTGCCTTGCCTCCAGCAATATTGCCTTGCCTCCAGCAACATTGCCTTCCTCTGGCAGTATTGCCTTGCCTCCAGCAACATTGCCTTGCCTCCAGCAACATTACCTTGCCTCCGGCAACATTACCTTGCCTCCGGCAACATTGCCTTGCCTCCAGCAACATTGCCTTGCCTCCAGCAATATTGCCTTGCCTCCAGCAATATTGCCTTGCCTCCAGCAATATTGCCTTGCCTCCAGCAACATTGCCTTCCCTCCGGCAGTATTGCCTTGCCTCCAGCAACATTGCCTTGCCTCCAGCAACATTGCCTTGCCTCCGGCAGTATTGCCTTGCCTCCAGCAATATTGCCTTGCCTCCAGCAACATTGCCTTGCCTCCAGATCAAGCTATCATAGGAGGTATATATACTCGATATCCTCCTTTTCACATGTATGCGCACATGTATTCTCGCAATGTGTCAACTAACACATGGTGACACATGAGTGCGCCCAACACCCTCCGTTAGGTCTGTCGCATAGGATTTGGTATGTGAGGCTAGGGTCATTCAGTTTGACGAAACTGACAGTAGGCATAGCGCAGTGGTAAGTACTTTACTTTACGGTTATGTCTATTTATTGAGGGCCCGAGTTCGAATCCCAGTGGAGGCAAGAAGTTAATTGCCTTAATATCATTGGAAGGACGAGGGAGCAGGGTTGTCGGGTATCCATTCCTTAATGCTCCAGTTCACTATATCTCCACCAAACCACAAGTCTACAACGAGGGCGACCTAAGAAGTAGTGTGATGGCGCTCGGAGTATAGTGGACTGGGGTAACTCGTTTTGCCCCCCCCTACAGACTGCAATTTTGCCTCCGGCAATGATCTTATCTATATGTTCTCTCTATATATATGAATTCCTGTGTTTTCGGGTCTCTCTATATATATGAATTCTGTGTTTTCGGGTCTCTCTATATATATGAATTCATGTGTTTTCGGGTCTCTCTATATATATGAATTCATGTGTTTTCGGGTCTCTCTATATTATGAATTCATGTGTTTTTGGGTCTCTCTATATGTATGAATTCATGTGTTTTTGGGTCTCTCTATATATATGAATTCATGTGTTTTCGGGTCTCTCTATATGTATGAATTCATGTGTTTTCGGGTCTCTCTATATGTATGAATTCATGTGTTTTCGGGTCTCTCTATATGTATGAATTCATGTGTTTTCGGTCGAGTCTCTCTATATGTATGAATTCATGTGTTTTCGAGTCTCTCTATATGTATGAATTCATGTGTTTTCGGGTCTCTCTATATGTATGAATTATGTGTTTTTCGAGTCTCTCTATATGTATGAATTCATGTGTTTTCGAGTCTCTCTATATGTATGAATTCATGTGTTTTCGGGTCTCTCTATATATATGAATTCATGTGTTTTCGGGTCTCTCTATATATATGAATTCATGTGTTTTCGGGTCTCTCTATATTATGAATTCATGTGTTTTTGGGTCTCTCTATATGTATGAATTCATGTGTTTTCGGGTCTCTCTATATATATGAATTCATGTGTTTTGGGTCTCTCTATATGTATGAATTCATGTGTTTTGGGTCTCTCTATATTATGAATTCATGTGTTTTCGGTTCGAGTCTCTCTATATGTATGAATTCATGTGTTTTCGGGTCTCTCTATATGTATGAATTCATGTGTTTTCGGGTCTCTCTATATGTATGAATTCATGTGTTTTCGGTTCGAGTCTCTCTATATGTATGAATTCATGTGTTTTCGAGTCTCTCTATATGTATGAATTCATGTGTTTTCGGGTCTCTCTATATGTATGAATTCATGTGTTTTCGGTTCGAGTCTCTCTATATGTATGAATTCATGTGTTTTCGAGTCTCTCTATATGTATGAATTCATGTGTTTTCGGGTCTCTCTATATATATGAATTCATGTGTTTTCGGGTCTCTCTATATATATGAATTCATGTGTTTTCGGGTCTCTCTATATATATGAATTCATGTGTTTTTGAGTCTCTCTATATGTATGAATTCATGTGTTTTCGGGTCTCTCTATATGTATGAATTCATGTGTTTTCGGGTTCTCTATATATATGAATTCATGTGTTTTCGGGTCTCTCTATATGTATGAATTCATGTGTTTTCGGGTCTCTCTATATATATGAATTCATGTGTTTTGAGTCTCTCTATATGTATGAATTCATGTGTTTTCGGGTCTCTCTATATGTATGAATTCATGTGTTTTCGGTTCGAGTCTCTCTATATGTATGAATTCATGTGTTTTCGAGTCTCTCTATATGTATGAATTCATGTGTTTTCGGGTCTCTCTATATATATGAATTCATGTGTTTTCGAGTCTCTCTATATATATGAATTCATGTGTTTTTGGGTCTCTCTATATGTATGTTTTCGAGTCTCTCTATATGTATGAATTCATGTGTTTTCGGGTCTCTCTATATGTATGAATTCATGTGTTTTCGAGTCTCTCTATATGTATGAATTCATGTGTTTTCGAGTCTCTCTATATGTATGAATTCATGTGTTTTCGAGTCTCTCTATATGTATGAATTCATGTGTTTTCGAGTCTCTCTATATGTATGAATTCATGTGTTTTCGGGTCTCTCTATATATATGAATTCATGTGTTTTCGAGTCTCTCTATATATATGAATTCATTTGTTTTCGGGTCTCTCTATATGTATGTTTTCGAGTCTCTCTATATGTATGAATTCATGTGTTTTCGAGTCTCCTAAATGTATGAATTCATGTGTTTTCGAGTCTCTCTATATGTATGAATTCATGTGTTTTCGGGTCTCTCTATATGTATGAATTCATGTGTTTTCGAGTCTCTCTATATGTATGAATTCATGAGTTTTCGTATAATGAATTCATATGTTGTTAGGGCATCCAGCTCATTCCCTCATTAGGCGAGGGCGTCCAGCGCATTCCGCATTCCCCAATTATGCGTAATGCTGGCTAGGGCGTCCAGCGCATTCTCCAACTATGCGCATTGCTGGCTAGGGCGTCCAGCGCATTCTCCAACTATGCGCATTACTGGCTAGGGCATCCAGCGCATTCCCCAATCATACGTATTGCCTCTACTAAGAAAAGCTTTATAAGAAGTCTAGATATCGACAACTTCTTTCCTTAGATCCCCAGTCTGTCTTACCCCTACCTACCTGTTATGTCTACCTCTATTTTTCCTGATGGTACCGAGGAAGCATTCCAGGCTTGGATGCAGTCCGATGAAAACCTCAACCGTGCTCGTTTCCCCAGCAACAAATATGATGATTATATATCTATTTGACCTCCCTAGATCCCAATACTAAAGCTCCTGAGTCTATGACAGATAAACGTGAGAGGCAGAAATGGTCAAATTCCAGAGGTGATGCACTTGACAATTATGAGTTAGTAGATGGGAAATTATGGCACAAGGCAGTTGATAAACATCCGCAGCGGTAAATCTTTATAGTATTATCAATGGGTTCAAGAGCTAATTCTAGTATTATAGGCAAGTTGTTAGACTAGAAGAAGTATATCAATCAATTTTGGACTGCCATCTCCGTTGTCATCATCCAGGATCAAAAAAACCTTCCAGCTTGTTCAGGAGAAATTTTATGGAATCTCTAGGCAAGAGGTTTTTTGGCTACTAAAATACTGCACTACATGTATTCGGAGTCGGCCTTCGAATTCCCGGGCTCCTTTACAGCCTATTGAGTCGCATTATACATTAGAGCGAGTTCAGATCGACCTAGTCGATATGAGAGCCACACCTCATAATGGGAACCATTGGATCTTACATATTAAAGACCACTTTTCCAAATATAGCTTTCTTTATCCTCTTCTCGATAAAACAGCAGCTGGAGTTACTAAGTGTGTTGCTCAATGGATAGGGATTGTTGGAGTTCCTTACATTCTGCAGTGTGATAATGGAGCTGAGTTCAAGAGCATTCTCTTAGATTTATTGAGGAAATATGGGGTCAAAATAATCAATGGTAGGCCACGACATCCACAGACACAGGGGCTGGTTGAACAGGCAAATGGAGTCATGAAGACCAAGTTACGTTGTTGGCTTGCAGACCATGATAGCCAGGGCTGGAGCGATGCACTGCCGGATATTGCTCTTGGTATGAACAGACAAAGCCACTCATCGTTAGGTGGCAAAATGCCCTATGAGATATTTTATAACCGGAAGCCTCGATGGGAGGACCGAGTTACAGTGGATCCTAATGCACAGCTGGATGATATTGAGGATGAGGTTTTCGATGAGGCTTTTCAAGTAGGAACCGGGATTTGATACCATGTGTATATACTAGAGATTTTACTGATATTTTTTCTAGGTATCATCTCTAAGTACAGCACCCCCGAGTACAGCACCCCCGAGCATAGTACCCTTGAGCACAGCACCTCCGAGCACAGTACCCCCAAGCACAGAACCCATGAGCACAGTACCCCCAAGCACAGCACCCTCGAGCACAGCACTCCCGAGCACAGCACTTCCGAGCACAGGACTCTCGAGCACAGCACTTCCGAGCACAGGACTCTCGAGCATAATACCCTTAAGCACAACACTCCCGAGCACAGCAACCCCCCTCCAGAGCTGCTTACTCTCAATTGATCCAGCGTTGTTGGAGACTACTGCAGTGACTCCAGAAGCTACTGCTGTAGCGACTCCAGAGGCTACTGCTGTAGCGACTCCAGAGGCTACTGCTGTAGCAACTCTGGAGGCTACTACTATAGCGACTCTGGAGGCTACTGCTGTAGTGACTTCAGAGGCTACTGCTGCTATGCCTCCTACTATTCTACTCACGGAAGCAGAGGAATCAATACTGTCCATTGCCCAAAAGACTCGGGATCAAATGGCCAATCGTTATAATAAACGATTTATTATTGAGTCCTTTGAGCCCAATACAGTTGTTTCCCTGCGCATTCCTACAGAAGACCGGGGTACTCTAGACCATCCTAGACTATATGCTCGAGTTATAGGCCAGCCACACTCTGGTAGATATCAACTACAGACAGAGTATGGTATCTTGGATCGATTATATCCAACCGGTGAACTCAACCGGGTTCCTGAGCTTGTGGGTAAGTGCCTTATCCCTATTGTCAGCTTGATTTTCTTCTACTTATGCTTTCTCCAGCTACAACTTTGGATCTCACAAGTAATTCATCAGTAATCACTCTCCGGCGCGCTGCTACTCTAGCCTCTCAAATAACAGAGGTGCTTCTATACTGTACTTGCAGCAACAGCTCTACCTGTCAAACCAAACGGTGCAAGTGCTTCAAATCTGGCTCTAGATGCACTAACTATTGCCACTGGGGCAAGGACCGCTTGGGTGATCAGGCTGGGGCATGTCTAAACCTCGCTGCCCTTGAGGAGCGTAATACTCGCACTGTAGTCTCACGCTCTACACTTGCACCTTCAGGCTCTACACTTGCACCTTCAGGCTCTACCTCCATGACTCGTCGTTCCTCCCGACTTACTGCTTCGGTCTCTAATTCAGCTGGTGGGGATAATTTAATAGATAGTATAGTAGTCCGGAGAACTTGATTTCTGTTCTTTTATTTATCTGTTTTTTTTTTAGATCATACTACTGCTTGTTTTATTTATTTGTATCTTATGTATATATGTCTGGTTATTTTGCTTGGTTATTTTGCTTGGTTATTTTGCTTGGTTGTTTCACTTGGTTGTTTCGGTTGGTTGTTTCTCTTACATAGATAGAATAGTTCTGTATGCAATAATTTTGTCCGGCTTGCAATAATTATGCTAGAAAATTATTCCACCGCTGGATGGGACGGTCACTAGTGCCAAAGCTGGGTGGGACGTCCCACCCAGCTTTAGCGTCCCACAGGCGTATGGGACGTCCCACACGTGGGCGGGACGCACCGCTCTATGGGACAGAACACCCAATACCACAGATAGTAGCAGTTGCTCCGGAAGTTTCAGATTCATATTGAAACGACAGCGAGCCTGAGCGAGGTCGAAATCGAGGACGGGAACGAGGAGTAGTATGATGAAGATGCGAGGACCTCATGGAAAGAGGCGGAGGAAGATTGGGAAAAAAGGATAGCAGCTTATGATATGGCATTAGCACACTGGATAGACGAGGACCAGAAGTGGTGTGAGGAAGGGGCTTTCGACGAGGAGATTGCTAGTTTGACAAAGGAAGCAATTATGCCAAACAGTCCTTCATGAAACACCACGGAGCAACCTACACCACACAATCCCTGAGCCACCCCACCCAACACAACCGTCAGCATGGACCGCACCAGGTAAAGGCAAAGAGTCGGCGGAAGTGGCAGTACCTCCACCCCGGAACCGCGGTCCCCCCCACACCCACAAGAAACCTGCAGCAGCGGCACCACCCTCAAGCCTTCCAAAAAAATCCGACATCAACCAGAAGGACTGGTGTCTCCGTAAATACGATATCCCTTCTTCCGAAACTACCTAACTGGGAAGGGAAAAGGTAAAGAGTCGGCGGCGGCGGCACTACCCTCGAACCCTCCAAATGATTCTATATCCACAAGAGTACGAGCCGTCGTATTTCATGTGTCTCCAACAAAATCCAGGCAGGTCTGATGATCTGTTGGATCGAAGAAGACAAGAAGAGGACCAAGATCATAGGTATTTGCTGTCTGCTGCAAGAAGAAAGAAGGGGCGGAAAGATGGTGTCGTCGCTGGTCATCTACATGGTGGAATGGCGATACTCCACAACAGAGCACAGAGAGGTAGTGAGAAGGGTCAACGACGCCTTAGTTGCCTCGGCCGCTGCGGAGTCCCTAGAATGGGACAAGGGGAAAGATACCCGCGTAGACCTAGCACCACTCTCCAAACCAATAAAGAGACATCCACACGATACTACAATACTAGGGATTGTCCTAGACGAGTCTCTTTCTTTGCGAAAACACATCAAAGTCAGGAGGACGCTGGAGGTCCTGCTACGGCTGGGCAATTGCAACAAAGGCACCAGCCCCCGGTCCATCCGCTCACTCTACACTGGTTACGTCAGGCCTACCACCACCTGCTCTGGCTCAGATATTCACACATACCAGGCCTAATGCTTCCAGACATGGAACGAATAGAGTACCAAGCACTACGCAAGATATGGGGTCGGAAGTTCCAAGCAAAAGTGACCATAAGCTAGCTGGGGGAGTGGGGCCGGGGGAAAATGAAAAAGAAGAATGTCGAACCTCTAGAGTGCAAATTACAGGACCTCTCCGCCTGCTGGCTGAGCAGCCAGGGCAGTCCGAACAGGGAATCCAGACATACGCGATTTGCTCCCCAACTCGTTCTCAACCCCCCAGGACCCGTTCAATTTTCAGTATCCGAATCCTCCCTGTTTTCAACATCGCCACCCCGTCAGATTTCCCCCGCCTCAGCTTTGGGGGCTGTAATAAATCCATTCCAAGTAGCCTCATTCCACTTGTCTTATATAAGACATCGGATCCATACTCGACACCACAAGGTGGGTGGGCAGCCAAGATCGGTAACATGCTAGAGGAAGGCTGGCGAATATGCTTCACAAATTGTACCGGAAGGGAAGGGTAAGCGGCTTTAGCCTTCTGCACGGAGGATCCCGTTGAGCGACCATGAGTATCTGGGAGAGAGTCCACAGTCTCAGATTCAGAACGACTTGACATCCTTCTACACCTTCGAGAGCACCAAGATAACAGCATGCCAGCCTCACTGACTCTGCCGCCGCCATTGCCAGCGTCATCAACATCTCTCGAAGACAGCCGGCAAGAAGCGAGATCGAATCTGAGATAGCGGAGCTACTCGAGAAACACCATTTAAACCATTTTGATACCTCCATCTCGTGGGTCCGCTCTCACATAGGTAGGTATCAAGGGAAATGAGGAAGCAGACAAGTTCGCTGCCTTTGCGTTAGCTCTAGGGCGAGTCTCCCTCCAGGAGTCTGTTGTCAGTGAGGGAAGCCTCCAAAGAACTGAGATCCGCAGCAAGAACCGCCCCCGGAAACCTACGGGGTACGGAGATCGGAGTGAAAGCGCCACGCCCTCTCAGTGTATACTTGGTTACTATACGCAACGACCGAGGCCCCCAAAAATACTGGCTACACCCTATCAAGAAAGCAGGTAATAGCACATGCCAGTGGTGGCTCGGCACATTACCTTCGACTGCCCCTTACAACGAGCAAAGGGGAGCCCTCGGCATCATGAAAGACTGGGAGGACCTAGATCGTCCCATATAGATCCAAGAGGAGGACGAAGATGAATGGGATGCAGTGGTAACCTTCTTCAGCTTTTTTGTACAGACGAATGTCCAGGAGGGCCATCCGTGAGACTTTTTCATTTCGATTCTGTTTGGTCTGGTTTTGTTATTCACGATCGGTTGTTTCGCTAGCCAACCGGCTCTCGAGTTCATATATCGTACCGCTTCTCAGTTTTGTTAAGGCGCGGGCCTCAGTCAGGCCTCTCGGTGTCACCCCGCACATAGCTGGTTCACGACAGCCCTCGGGGTCATCTAGCATCTAGCCGGTTAATGACAGCATGGGGACTCTGCGTCACTTGGGTTCGTCATTTGCAGCGTTAATTTTCACAATTGTTATGCCAATCGCACTGTGGTTCATTTGGTCAGGTCTCAAGAGTGAGACCAAAAGAGGTTTCGCATCAACAATTGTATGGGAAACCACCAAAGGTTTACTCGGAAACTTTTGGTGGTTTCAGATAAACCTTTTGAGGTTCCGAACAAAACTTTTTTTAGGTTTCGCGTATTATGGTCTTCGTCCTATGGAAACTTTACATAGGTCTCACTAGTGAAGTCACTGCTAGGGCTCGTGACAGAAGCCAATGCAAAATCTCATGTAAATTCACTGCACGGAAACCTGGCAAAGGCCTCGAATAGAAGCCAAATAAATGTCTCATGCGAATTTAAATTTAACCCTACAGAAACCTAGCAAAAGACTCGAATAGAAGCAAAATAAACGTCTCATGTAAATATAAAATCAAACCTACAGAAACCTAGCAAAAGACTCAATCGAATAGAAGCAAAATATATGTAAATTTGAAGCACTTAGGAAAGTAAATGATAGAACCAAATACTGTACAAAGACCTTGGATACAGGGCAAAGAGAGTGCGAGAGATCGAGGTATATATACAGGAGGCCTCGGAGAGCCAAGGCCGACAGCAAAATAAACTTCCCGACGAAATTATCAGATAACGAGATAGATAACAACGACAGATAACAACGGAGTCGGAGAGGTGAAGACTAGCTTCTCTTAAAATGAATAAACAACCTCTTACAATGAGAGCTAGTAGAGGCGGTAGGAGACCTCACCTTGATCTCTAGTCTCGATCGAACCTTAATAGGGTCTCACGATGTAGCTAAGGCCTCCCCAAAGTCTCAAACTATTCTCCATAGCCTTTTTGAAGGTCTCAACTTGCTTGAAAAGTCTCACTTCTTGTAGCATTTTGCGCATATTCGATATGGTCTCTGAAAATCAAATTAGAGGGTAAGGCTCGATACAAGAAGGCACGCCTCAAGGCAGCACTCTAAGCCCTTTAACTTCCTCATCTAAATATCCAGACACTAGTGAAATCTTACACCATCTGCAAAGAAATCCAGATTACAAGCAACCGACCTCAGTTCCGAAACCCCTGCAGCCTCCCTAAGCCCCAAATCATGCTTCAGCTACACGATATAACTCCTCGCGTTACCACATCCCGACACTCTATTCAGGAAACACAAAGAAATAGTAGATGGGGTTCTGGCCACCGCAGCTGCTGAGGATTCACTAGAAAGGGATAAGCAGGAAGATACCACCCTACATGTACTCTCCACGCCGGACCCCAAAACACTAATCAGGAGGAAGCCACACAGCATTAGAACATTAGGTAGGAATCATCCTGGGCGAGAACCTCACTTTCCGACCGCACATCAAATCCCGCACAGAAAATGCTAGACGTCCTTCTGAGACTAGGCTACTCTCATAAAGGCATGATCCCCAACTCCATCCGCGCCATGTACACTAAGTGCATCAGACCCATCTTCACCCCGGACTCCGGGCTCTGGTTCAGACCCTCACCTTCGGGCAAACCAGACTTCAGGCTACCGGCGTAGCAGACATGGAACGCATAGAATACCAAGCTCTGCGAAGGATATGCGGTACATACCATGGCAGCTCCAAGGGAAAACTCGGCTGTTAAACCTCTAGAATGCAAGGTACACGACCTCTCTGCGACCTGTACAGCTCGAGTAGTTCATACTGGGACTCATCTATCCGTGACATGCTCCCACACTCGTTCTCGAACACCCAAGACCGTCCAACTGTCAGGATCCATTAAACCCCAGGACCCAATCACCTCCGCTTTCAATATCGCCACCGTGAGACCTCCCCCTGCTCAGCTTTGGGGACTGTAACAAATCCACCCCCTGCAGCCTCATTCCCCTCGTCTTATGTGAGCCATCAGATGCGCACTCGACATCACAAGGTGGGTGGGCAGCCAAGACAGGCAACTTAATAGAGGAAGCTTGGTTGATACGCTTCACTGACGGTACTGGAAGGGCCGGACACATGTCTTCTGCCTTCGGAAGCTCCGAGGGTGAACCCCCATCGAAGGGCCATGAGTACGTTGGGGAGCAGTCCACCTTCTCGGATTCAGAACGTGCTGGCTATCGTCCTAAGCCTCCGAGAACACAAGGACAACATCATGCTCACTATCTTATCCGACTCAGCGGCAGCCATATCCAGCGCCATCAACATCTTCAGAGGAGAGCCAGCAAGGAGTGGGATTGAATTCGAGATAGTGGAACTCCTCGCGGAACGACACCTAAATCACTACGACACTTCCATCCCCTGGGTCCACTCCCACATCGGCATCAAAGGAAACGAGGAGGCAGACAAACTAGTAGCTTTTGCCTCCGCCACGAGGCAAGTATCCCTAGCTCCCTCAAAGGTTACAGAGGGGGGGTCTCAGACAAGCCTCGAAAGGACACAGGAGCAAAGCCCGCACAGCAAAGAGGTTCGGAGTAAGAAGATCAGATTGGAGCCGACGCACTCCCAGCTGAGAACGGACAAAGGACCCCAAAGCACTGGCTTCATAGAATCGGCAGATCTGACTCTAGCGCCTGCCAGTGCAGACACGGAGCCTTCACTTTTCATATGTATGTTCTAGTGCGTTGCGGGGTTGCAGGGCCGTTCCGGAATGGTATATATGTGTACTCTAAAGGAAAATTGAGTGAAAAAGTCTATTAGTTAATACGTAATAAAAGTTCAAATCTCCGCTTGCTCAAAACTCTACTTTTTCAATCAGACTACATACTTCACTGCGAGGATATCCCATTATAGCTCTCATTAATAGTTCCATAGTTCTTGTTCCTTCCTACATACAGTAAAGTATCATGAATATGTGCGATGACATCAAATACATCATGTTCCAAAACCTCTCGTTTCCCGTCATTATTTTTGCCAGCAATAAATTAGGTGCATCATTGCGCATCTCATATTCATTTATTGCCTTCCATCGCAGCTTGTTTGCTGGCCAATCACCTGCTGGGGCCTTCAAGTATGTGTCTCGGAGGTATGCTTTAATTTTGCGATACATTAATTAAGTATTGGATTTTAGGGAATTACTTTTCATAGGTCAACCGAGATTTACTACTTATTGTATGCAAATACTGTTCACTTAGTACGCGCAGTACCAGAGAACGCTTCAGTTGCACTTCGAGATGGAGCCCAACCTAGGGGCGAAACTGATCCAAATCAATATCAGCATTATTTTCCCAACTGACATTATGGTACCAGTGGGAATGTTGCGGTTTGCTGGTAATACGTAGTGTAATGGTGTGAAGAGTATGTTTCGTTGGAGAGTATTGCTGTGTCACATGGAAGGAAATTTTTTACAGGATACTAGAAAGATTCAATTCCTCAATGGTCAGTTGCTGAATCCACAATGGACCAGAACATGTTCATATTAAAACAGCTCTGAGGGCAGTAGCCAACAATATGATAAAACTGAATATTATTTATGAGCCCTTCGCCCAACGCTCTAGACCTTCCTCAAACCTCCCCTCCACGCCATCCTGAATCACTACAGTGAGGTTTCCAATAACCTTTGGAGCCTGAATACCCAGGAGAGCTATATTTCAACTACCCAAACCAATCTCACTACAGCCATTTTTAATCCTTCCAAGTGAAGTCCTACTCAAGGGCATCCTCAACACCTACAGAGAGGTCTTGAATAGCTCGGAAGCTCTAATAGGAATGGGAAGGGCACTGAAGTGGAACAGGAAAGCCTACGTTAATTACACACAATGCAGGACTGGAAAGAGAAAAACCGCAAGTGTTGAGACATGTCCTGAACCCCATGGTGGACTATGAATGCAGGTTTCGCGAAGAGGAAGAGCCGGAAACCAGCAAGCATTCCTGAATTGCCGGGGTATGGTTTGGACAAAAGTGGAGTTCATGGGAACAGGGAGATGATACAGGAAGGTGGCTGCAGAAGAGGAAGGGTAGGGATAGGATGAGATAACAAAGATGAATTGTACTAAATATTAAAATATCTCCATGCTATCAGTGCGGATGAACATGAATGGTACTTAGGAATGGAAAATCACCATGTCCTCAAGGTCCGCTTCCAAGTGCTGCGTATATTCTCCCAAGTCTGCTTCCAAGTTCGCTCCAATTCCGCTTCCAAGTCCGCTTCCAAGTCTTCTTCAAAGTCTTCCCTCAAAGTCCGCTTCCAAGCCTTCTTCCAAGTCCCCTTCCAACTTTCCAAGTAGGCTTCCAAGTCCAATTGCGACTGCGCAGCTTGGTCGACAGGGGTATTCAAGAAGCTATGTGATGGATGGCAGCGGCTGCTACAATGCAAACCGGATTTAATACAGCTGCATTGTCGGGTTTGGTATTTCCCGTTGCACTTGTAGGAATTCTGTCATAAAAGTAAGACTAGGTGGAAAATTAATGCAGAATGCGGAAGAGATACTTCAGGACTATAAACTAAGTGCAGTACGGCGAGCAGCTTCACGAATTGTGATATATTGCAGCGTATTATCACGCCATGCACGCTCAGAAGTAGAAATATCAAATCTCTATAGAATTCGAATGTTAGGTGTATCTAAGGAGTCTGGAATGCCTACGGTAGTTGTATTGGGACGATTCCTGGGCGGGATGTCGTGCCGGGGACTGTCCCATTCGGCCGATTCCCGAACAGGAGAGAACATGTTCACCCGATGCGTATTGATCTGCGGGCTTTAGGAAGGGGCGGAGAATGATACTACTGGGGAACGTCTTATTATAGTTGCCGAAACTGAAATGTACAGATCTGAGGGGGGTGACGTGCCGAAAGCAAAGATGATGGGGTGCGTGGAGGGTGAGAAGCTGAGCGGGAGCACTCAGCGGACATCTGACCTGCGTCATCAACGCAACCCCAATCATGGTTTCGTACCGCTGGAGCCGCCTATGTTACAACATGCACCGGAGATCTTGCCGAAAGCCTGATATTCGATGCCTTCCATGTCTGCGTTGGATGGTCTAAACAAGTGCTGGGCTCCCCAGGTAAAGATAGGCCTGATGCACCCCGTATACAAGGAGCGTATTGAGCGGAGGCTCATCACTCTGGGTACTGTTGCCCATCCTTGTTAGCACTTGTAATACGCTTCGCTTTCTCTGTTAGCAATTTGAAGCACTTCCGGAACCAGAGTTTGTTGTCCAATACAATAAGGCTTTCGTTGAATGTAGCTTGTTCCCCGATCCCGGATGCAGGACGGCGTCCTTTTCATTACTGTAAGTATCCCACTTTAGCGAGTGCCTCGATGCTGCGGTGATTAGGGCTTAGTCTACCCTTCTCACTCTCACATTATGTTTGCTTTTGGAATGTCCAGAGGTGATGGTGAGGGGGTCAACATCGTCTGCGTAGCTAACAAGGACAATTTAGATGGGGTAAAGGTTGGGGACTTGGTGGTGGCGAAGTTGGCGAGAGCAGGGGTGGTTGGCGGCTGTAGTAAGGGTGCGGGAGATGAAAATGAGGAAATTGACAGAGCTGATGGGGCAAGCTTGAGACACCCCTTCATGTATTGTCCTATGACTTTGTTATCCCAGGCCATGTTACAATTGCGGGCGTAGAGGAAGCGGCGGACGAAGGGGATCAGGTGCGGCGGTGTGGAGTGGATAGGTCTTCTATCATTAATACCATTTGCCCTGACGTTATTGAAAAAAAAAGAATTTGTTTCTCTAAATCTGTTATGTGATTTTGTCTGATGATGATCGGTGTGCTTTGAATACAGTCAGCACCATACAATCTATGGTGGACCTGTTCTTCCTTGATCCGTATTGCACCGGGTGAAACAGATGTAGCTGAAGTTGTAGGCGGTCCGCCGTTCACTTTCCCGATGAACTTGCCGATGCAATTGGAGAGCACGATAGGTCACCAGCCTTGTACATGCTTGTGGTCTTTCTTTGGCGTTGGGATTATGATGATGTTAGTTCCCAACAACTTTGAATGGTGGGTTCGAAGGCAGTAAAATATCGGGTAGCTGATGAGAAGGATGCATGGGTTTGAGTGGGAAATTAAAATTAATAAAAATTCATGAAGCTCCTGTCCCTTCGTCAATGTCATAAACCTACAGTAAACCAAAATCGCCATGTCCGAACGCATTATCTTCCTCCGAACACAAATTCTCGCTGTTATCCTCGGCACCCAAAAACGGTTAATTCCATGAGAATCGCTATCATTGGCCCGGAATTAACGGCCGACCTCTGGTGTTTTGTAGAATTTGATAAGATCTACTTTTGATTTATCATTAGCAAGATTATTAGTTTGCTATCTAGCTGGGGGCCCACGGCCTATCGGATGACAAATCGCCTTTGGGAATTGCAAGATGCATCAATTTAAATTAGTCTCATGCCAAATTTAAATTATTCCATCCTTATTCCTTTTGGTTCGACAAGCTGAAAAAAAACCCATCTACGACACAGTGTCACTTTCGAAAATCTCTCGTCAACGACCCCACCCATCCCTCGTGCCCAACACACTGAGTTGGCTAATTTTGGAAAGCTCCGGCGTTCCTACTTGCGCATCCATAACGTAGAGAGCCAAGGCAAAGCCTGCAGAAGCCTCTCAACATAAAGGGACACCCCAATAATATCACTAACAGGTGGTTATGCTTTAATAAAATCAGGTAAATACTATCCTTCTGTAAAATTTAAAGACTTTCAAACAAAGCTAATCCAATACTAAATTCCCAAATAGGAGGAATGAAACTAGAGATACCAATTCAGGACCTTCTCCCTGCTGATAAGATTCTCAAATGATCCCACACGTGCTCCTTAACCATAGCCATTACCTCCGAGTAATTCATGTTTTGCGTAGATTCAAACTCACTCATCTTAGTGATTCCTGTCTCCATCCACTCCCCAACAATAAGCTTGATCAACGTGTCAACAATTTCCTCCAGAAGCCTAGCACTCATCAGCGTACACCAGCGCCTCCCTGGAGTGCCTTCTTCATAAGTGAGAAACCCGTAAAGTTTTAGGAATTCCGTGAGCTCAGCCTTTAAAGAATCCTCAACTTGGGAGTTTTGAGACATTCTTATTGCAGCTATTGTTGTTTTTCTCTCTCTGGCGTTGCGTTCGGATTAGTAGGGTATGCAAGTGTAGTAGAGACTATAGCAATGGACATGGCTCTGGAGTCCCTAATATACCTCTCTTGAGCCGTGGCCATGGCACAATTGGAGAGGCAGAATTAATGGACATCTGCCTTCAAGCTCGTAGTCATGAACTTGGCACTGGTAGCCACCTCCAGACCCAGTTCTCACTATTACTGGTTTATTTGCAATCCCATAAGGGATATGTCCTATAGTTTATAGTTCCTCCGTACTTGTATTATATTGCTATATGTGATTCTGTTTAAACCCAAGCTCCTGTAGGATCCAAAATTCTGCCCCGGCCAAGTTAATCCGGTACGAAACAATTCAGAATGAAATAAGAAATGATACTACAAATACCCCTCGTCCCTGACTCCGTCTCCTCGACTCCAGGAATATTCCGAGGCCGAAGGAATCATAGGTATGTGTGGTATGATCGGTGATCCTTCCTATATCATGCAGTGTTGGATGTAGTATCTTTACCACGCAGCACGCCAGACGCGTTGACAAATGCTGCACACTAGTTCATCCGAAGAATATTGAGACATATATGGTCTGGCCTTCCCCTGGAATCGGCTGATTCGCGAATAGGGCAGTTAAAGCAGGCTCACGGGTGGAAAATGATGAGTCTGAACTGCTCTGAGTTTGTATCCTGGTGAATGTCTTCCGCATTCCCTATTTATTTTTCACCTAGACCTACATTTACTATTATAGAATTTCTGCAAGTGCAAGGGGGGATTCCAATCTCGACAATGAAGCTGTATTAAATCCGATTTGCATTGTAGCAGCCGCTGCCACTGACATGGCCGCCTACACTCCTGTCGACCAAGAGATACAATCGGATTTGGAAGCGCAAGTGGAGTCTATGCAACACTTGGAAGCAGACATTGAGGACCATGGCGATATTTTATTATTGTACAATTCATGTTGTTCCACAGTGATAAGAATGTGATATTTTATCATTCGGTAGCGGTTGAGCATGGCAGGGAAATGTCGAGGCCAATGCGGAACTTCATGTTGGCATTAGGATAAGGCGAGTTTCAATCACAATGTCCAGGTCATGATGTGTTTTCGCTGAATTGTGGCCAGAAATACTCTATAGTATTCTTGCCTTTGATAGGTTTCATAACGTGGCTGCTTCCATACCTCACTACGTCTAGTGCTGACTAGCGGCTGATATCATTGTTCCGGGCGCCCCAGGAGACCATTCATCGCCTCTGGCCCGGGCCCCGCGGGAGAATACGGAATGTCCGGGCCAGCCGCGAGTATGCGAAAAAAGATTGTTTACAGTATCTTGATAATTTAGATAATGTGGCTCTTGGGTGAGCTCATTACCCTAAACTAGACACATGACTATCCACCGGGTACTGTACTTAAATTATAAAGTAGGGTTGCGGACTCTGGCGACCTGCCACCTGATACATATGCCGGCCATTTAACGTAGGTGTAAGATTACGAGGTTATGCAGCGGAGGAATCGTGAAGAGAAGTGTGTGTATATTCAAAGTAGAGAGTTATCTAGATATCGCTATAGGCTTATTGCTATGGTCCTAGTGCTCTGTCTATCCAAAGAGATATTTTTCATGCGTACTTTCCGGCTCTTTTATCCTTCGCAGTCCTTTCCCAATTGCCCCGATGCGGAATCCCAGTATCTCCTTGCATTCCCAATTGCCTTCTTTTGGTTGCTTACTTCTCGTGACCCTTCATGGGTACTAGCGAGAGTTATTCACAACAGTAGGCTCACCGGTGGAAATGAAGAGTCCGATAGAGACCTCTACTGGACTGTGAAGACTCGGAGTCTGACAGAGAAGCTCCATAACCTCTACACAACTGCAAAAACTTTCTCCAACGTGCTCAAACAAATACCACTAAAGCTCATCAAAATATAGTGAAGCGCAACACAAATTGAGGTTTTTGTAATCGGAGATATTGTTAGTGTATATATCCCTCGACAAGATACATGTGGTACAGATGACCGATGACTCTATTGTCTTGTTGTGCGAAAACTCATCCAAACTGCCATGCTTCATTAACCACATTGCATTTTTGGATTGACAATATCCAACTAGGCGATGTGGTAGAGGTGTGTATTCCCTAACTACCTACATAATAGCAACTACTATATGGCCCAAGATGACCATATGGCCAAGCTAGCTAGCGCGTGATCTGATATGATCTAGAGATAACACCACAACTAGTGAGCTACTATAGTCTGGTTGGCACAAGCCTCTCGTAGGAGCTACTATGCATTTCGGGTATCATAGTATGAAAGTCCGCTGCCAAAACTCAAGTGCCTCGTCTTCAGGGTAGCGACTTGGGTGGATTTAGATAAAAGGGAGCAAATCGGCTTTCATCTACGAACAACGAATAGAAGGAAGGATTTTCTTTTACCTTTTCAAACAATGATACAAGAAGTTAACAGATCCCACCGACAACACCGGGGAGGACGAGCCCACTTAGTCCCATCTCTCTCAACAACCAGAGGATTTCCGGCTTCGGAGAAACAACAATAATTTTTTTCAGAGCAGAACGAGCAGAGCACGAATATCTAATTTTCGGGCTCATTTGGAGCGCGCGCTACACAACTCCCCAAGTCTCGCTACGACCTGATCTGATTTCGGCATTCCCCCTCCTCATCGCCACTGGCATCGCCGCACCATTCCAATGGCACAAGCACCCCAACGACACCGAAGACGACGAATAGGGTCAGCACCAATACCGACCACCCTTAAAGACCCACATATGCGGCGGCTGCGACCTCAACCACGGCGGCAGCACCACCCCTGAACCCTCCGAACACTCCGGGAAAGGGAAAGGGTAAGCAAAGCGCCTGCGAGGGGTACACTACCCCAAACCACCACCTCCCGAACCGACCAATCGCCACCAACGCGAGCACGAGCTGTGGTACTCCCCGCGGCCCCAATGAATTCAAACCCTGCCTGATACGCCAATGGATCGGGAAAGAAAACAAGGGGTCTCGAATCCTGGGCATCTGTTGGCTTCTACAAGAAGACAGCAGAGTCGAAAACCTGGCATCATAACTCACAACTGCGTAGCGAAGCGCGCGAGACGTTTTCGACTGGAAGAGGATTGAGGGAGGAGCTTCTCCACTTGCGAGTATTTTTGAGGATTTTTTTTAATTTCCTACCAGCGCTTATTGGAGTTTTTCTACCTGCGAGAATTTTGGGGAGAGGGTTTTCTTCAATTTTTCTACCAGCGCTTCATTTTTGCCGGGGTTCCAGTCAGGGCCTTCCGGTTAATAATAGCACGGGAGTCCCGCCCCCTTTGACTCCTACACGCCGTAAGGGGGTTATCTTAGTTGGGAATCGGAGGTCTCATTTCTACTTGCGAGGGGTTCATCACCACTCGAGCAGCCCGTCAATTTTCTGCTTCTCACCTGCACGGGTTTCCTGTTTGGGTCGAGGTTCAGTCAGGCCCTTTGGGTCATCGGGCAAAAGCCGGTTAATGACAGCATGGCCCTCGATTCACTTGAGTTCGTTCTCTTTGGTTTTTGCGCGCCGGACCTGGCAGATTAACTTGCCGTTGTTAAAACACACACCCGCTACCACCGTGTTATCGCCGTTGCCGCTATCGCCGCAACCACAATATTCATCCTAATCCGCACACGCAAGCACCTTACGTTCGCACATACGCAAGTATTTTACGTATGTCGGGTTGAGTCACTCTGCTTGCCACCCGACCGTTTATCCGCGATCCTTGTATTCTCCTGCTTCTGATTGGCCGACTATAACATCCCCACACATTGTCCATGTATATAGACAACGTTCCCGACCTGTATTTGAGTTAAGAATTAAGCAAGTCTCCACCTGCTCGTTCACTTCTACCTAAGTGCACTCTGCGCTCTGCTGTCCACCCTGGGTATTACTACCATCTGCTATGGTAGACCTTATTGCTATAGATCCGCTCTGCACGCGCACTCCCTCGCTAGGTAGTACCATGTCCGCTGCCTAACAGATATTTACCGTATCTTTTGTTAGCCTTGTCCTGAGTTTAGCCGGGTTTCCTGTTGGCTCCTCATGGCCCCCTTGCTGGGACCGATTAGGAATAATGTGTATTTAATACAGTATATTGCAGCGCGCTGCAAATCCAATAGCGGCGCAGGACCTTGGGTCACCTTCGGAGTGGGAAGTCAGAATTCTTCGGGGAAATTAGCTAGACTTTTAGGGATGCCACGAAACCGCAAGGGAAAAGGAAAGCGGCGTCAAAGCAATAGCTGTCCCCAACCTAGATAAAAAGACCCGGATGGTAGGCAATTACCAACACTGGGTCCCACACCCTGCGTAGAGTTGCCTACGATCTTCAGGAAGTGATGGGGGGAGGGGTATGCTCAATGAAGCAACACGCTAACACCGATGAGTCAGAGTATGATGAGAAAGAAGAAGGGAGAGGAGGAGGAGGCTTGCTCGGGTTCAGAAGGGAAATCCGGCAGGTTTTCATATATACAGATAATGAGGCGTTGATTAATGATATGAGAGAGGACTTCCGGACAGCGAGGTTCAAGGAGATGGACAAGGGGAGTAGGAGCAGGCAGGGAGGTTTTTGCTAAAGCTTGAGTTACCCCATTTGGATACTATAGACCCCAAAGCAGAGATTGATATGGTTTTAACAATTCTTGGGGAAGATGGGGCGGTAGATGGAGAGGCGAAGCAACAGCTGACTGAGGCATTCGAATCCAGGATGGCCGTTTGGGATGGGTGCCAGACTGAGGAGAAGATTTCCAGGACAGACTGGAAGAAAAGGGGAGGACAATTTCCATGAGGTTAAACGCCAGTCAAATAAGTCGGAATTATCGAATGTCGACAAAGAACTTTCGCAACTGAGGTAGACTTGGGCACTTTTTGCGGTGTTGGAAATGGTAATCATCGCCAACCAAAGGGCATAGCTTTCTCAAAGCGCTAAATTGAATTCCGTGTAAGGGCAGTCAGTATTGGAATCTTTCGAGGATAAACAATGCCCATTTCTCTCTCTCCTACTCTGGGTGCAGGCTCATGTATCTTCCGTCATACCATGAGGTGTAGACTTGACTTCATGGTTCTTTCACTTATATGAGGTGGGCAGGAAATGTACCTAGACTCTGCTCAATGATACTATTCCAATTTAATATCCGGTAATATATTCATATTACACAATTTATATATTAGCCATATACCGTGGACTCCATGATCAAAGGCTCTTAATCATTTTTCAAATTATTCTCCAAACTCGTCAGCAGCTTTTGAGCCCCCTGCGGTCCGATTCCACCAAAACCCATTGGGTCATACCCTACAGCTCTTTTGTTGCATATATCCCGGTACCCCATCGCATGCTGTACGTATGGGCTCTGCATGGGCAACAAATCCTTCTGCATTACAGTATATGACTGGATCAGATGATTCTCTCCACCTAAATGATGTTTTCTGGATATGACAATGCCTGGTTTTCAACTGCAGCGGCTTTCATATATTTTCTCACCAGAATTTCGGGGAGGTCCTCATTTCATTTCTTTCCACTTGCGGAACATTTCCCTTTACATGCCGTGCGCCTTGAGCCATCTTCATGTTACTTCAGTCAGGACTCTCAGGGACATCTGGCAATCGCCCGTTAATGACAGCCCGAAAGTTTTCTCCTACTTGAGCGTTTTCTACTCCCGAAAAGTTTAGATGTTTCTAGACATGCTGAGAGGCACTTCAGTCGTTTGAATTCGGCGTGCAGGACCTGAAAGATTAACTTGTCTTGTCCTGAATCCCACCGGCCCCTCAAGACCCCCTATTACAAATATGAAGGACAAACACATGGAGGTAATGATAGAGGAATAGTTAAACTACGAAGAAAAAGAGGCATGGCGATCAAAATAGAATTTACTATGGCACTTTTCGACGCAATAAACGTATGTCTATATCAACCATCCTGGAGATCTACTCCCGATGCCATACCATGACATACCTGCTGCGTCTCTCTTCTTGTAACATAGCAACGTTCCTAGGCTCATTGATTCTTTGATCTATATAGTGTATTGCTCCTGGCTATCGGTATTCCAGTAGTATATATAGCTCCTCCAGGCGAGCTGTTCTTTCTGACTTTCTCAACCATTGACTCCTCTGCTAGCCGATAACTTATGGGTGCACCTTGGCAGGACGAGTGCTTGGTCGGATCTCAACCACCAGAGCACCTACAGACAAACGGACGGCACCACGAGAAAGCCCTCGCAGCCCACAACAGGAATATCTACTCGAATCTCGGGGGAACAACTATCGCGAACCTTTCCCCCTCGATTGAAGCCTTTTCCCCTCTTCCTCATTCTTCTTCTTCCTCGCTCTCACCAGAATCTTCCCCTCACGGGCATTGGTCCACGATTCCGCGAGAGTACCCACATCAGCCTGACCGTCCAATCCACACCAAGCTAACTCCCACACCTCCTGCCCCACCTATCTCCTTGCCCGACACAGGTCTTGAGTGGTGGGTTTACACGATCCGTCTTTCCCGGGTTGTCCTTTCTCTTTCCATTGCCTGGCATGTTGATTGGATGTGACCAATGTGTGGGGCACCCACAGCCACCATCTCTATCACCAGTAGAGCCAACACCACCTTATGCCAAGCTCGAGGGTCGGGTGCCGAGGCTACCACCACCTACGCTACCGAAGCAACGATTCCGGTTAGAACATGTTTGCCAACTAAGTACCGATTTACTGGCAATCATCCCCTTCCCAGAGTATGAAGACAGTCTACATTCCACTCTAAGAATTGGAAGTATCATGTCTTCAAACTCACAGAATTACTGGCGCAACAAAATAAGGTGACACACAACGTGCCGGACGATATCCGTCAGGGTGCCCTTTCCAATGTTTCCAGCGACACCAGCCGGACTGAGGAAGAATGGAATCATCTGGCAGCTGAAAGAATATATTTTAGGGAGGGATTTCATGCGGCAAAGAAGATGTTGACACGTTTGAATGAGGAGATCAAAGAGTTGAAAGAGGAGGTCGATGACTCTTCCGATGGCGTTGACGATGATGACGATGTCCCAGTGACATACACAGGCACCCAGACGATTGAAGAAGTCCGATGCGGCGTCCCAGACACATCCGCCTATCCCCTCACCAGCACGTACGTACGCAGAGGCCGCCATACAAGCTACAGTAACGATATCGCTGCCGCCTGTCAAGACATCCCCACCGAAAGGAAAGGCAAGGGGAAAGCTAAGATGACAACACAAACACCACCCCCGAACCCTCCGAGTAATCCACCACCATCACAGGAAGGGATGGAGAGGGTCCACCCTGACCGCGTACCGCTGATTAAGAAAAAGACGTCACCAACGCAAGCAACCCCCCCCAAACCAACTAAAATCCACCATCCATGCGAGTACAAGCCGTGGTACTTCACGCGGCTCCAACAAAATACAAACCCGGTCTGATGCGTCGTTGGATCGAAGAGGACAACAAGACAGCGCAAATCCAGGGAATTCGCTGGCTTTTAAAGGAGGACAGAAGGATTGGGAAGATGGCGTCATCACTGGTCGTCTACATAACGGAGACAATCGACCTTACACACGGGCTCCGCATGGGCAGGAGACTATTCCGTACTACGGCATACGACTGGGCGAGATAGTTTCTATTTCTACTGGCGAGCGTTCTTGCAGGCCTCAGTCAGGCCTCTACAGGTCATCTGGCACCTAGCCGGTTAATGACAGCATGGGGGCTCTGCGCCTTACGAATTGTTTTGGTTTTCTTTCCGCGCGCGGTGGACCTGGCAGATTAACTTGCCTTGTCCTGAACCCACCCGGGTTTCCGGGTGGCTCTTCATGGTCCCCCTTACTGGGACCGAATAAGAGTAACAAGTATTAAAAAAGAATAAAAATAAAAAAAATAACTATTGATGCTAACATCCATATTTCCAAGAGCTTTTATTGAATCAACCTAATACTCATATATGCAAGTATGAAGTAGGTCCCAGTTTATATAACGACGTACGAGGAAGTGCTCTGCCAACGACATGCAGATCTTGTACAGGTTAGCGCAGCATGTTCTGACTTTTAGTGCAGAGGGTCCAGCCTATCCCAAAGCAGGTGGCTGCTGATAAACAACATAGGAACAGTCCTAGTACAGTCAGGATAACTTCTGTGAGAGACTAGCCAACACAGCTTGAGGGAAAGATCTTCTCCTAACTCCAAGTTGGACGCTGATTCTCTATTCATCTGATATATGCCACTACTTCTTCGAAGCTGCCATCCTTCGCTTCCTGCGAATTTCCCTGTTGAACCTTGCATACCAATATACACAACCTCAAAAACGCGAGCAAGAACAAACCCTCCTCCTCGGGATTAATTATTATTAGAGTCTGCGGCTCCGCTTAGCCGACCCGTGATTTTTTGCTGAATCTGATAAGATTTATTTTAATTTATCACTAGCGGCGCTACTATAAAAATAATCTCACCAGTTCTTTTGGTGTAGCTATGGCTAGGAATGATGTACGAGTTGTGTGCGCATAGATGGGAATAAGGCTATAGGTTGAATTACTTGTACATCAAGGGAATGCACTAAAAAAGGCCTTGATCAAAGGCTAGCATACCGTGGTACTGTAAAAACTCGATAGCAGTAAGATTCCCCACCGCCCCCCTCGCTAGTCTTGTGCCAACCACAATCCCCCCTACACTCTACAAACTTAATCTCTATTATATAATATTATTCACTAAAATGAAGGCAAAAGAATTTTTAGCCGATGACCAGACTAGTAATTCCCCATCATCAATTAAGCTCCAGTAAACTCTAAAAGTTTTCATCCACACCGAATGAGTGCTGCATGAACGTTACAACTGTGATAGCTGTGTTGTGGTGTATGAGAAAAGGCACCCAGGACACTTTAACGAATTCGAGTTTTTTTCTTTCTTTGAATACCCATTACTCCTATCCGGTCGCAGTAAGGGGACCACTAATGAATCCAGGAGAATCTGACTCTCGTGGGTTGGGTTGTTTGGTCTTGCTATCGCGATATTTATTATTGATTCCGTCAGGTTTCGAGTACTTGGTGGACATGTTGCACTTGGCAAATACTTGTATCAATATTTGATGTGGGTGCCACGGAGAAATATAGAGGTCTTGGCTAGATTGGTGTACCCTCGCTGTCGGAATATTGAGTTTTCATCAGTGTCCATACACCCTTCGGTCCCACATATCTCCGCTGCTATTCTTGCTAGTTTAGGCAATCCCCCCTCAAAACACAGCGATGTCACGTATTGTCCCAAACCTTACGCAAGATTAGGTCAATTGAGTAATCTCATTCAATGTGTGGCCAATGGAGTGCCAAATTTAGTTTGCAATAGAATGGGTTATGAGGTGGCCAAATAGAGTGGTCAACGGGATGGAGTTGTCGTGTCTAGTTTACTACCCAACTTTCCACGCTTACTGAGCATACGTGCATATATATATCCTGTTGCGATCTCCGCCGACTTAGACCTACGTTCTCTCTCCTTTAACAAACACAACGCCAGGTGACACAGACATTGTTTGAGACAGCACCCTAATAATCCTACATTTCCAACACGTGGGTCAGATAAAAGCAAATACGAATACTCCCAACGTGGGCAGGCTACGGCGATCTACCCGAAAATGTGTGCAGGTATCAATTATCATTGCATAAGCTGTCAGCATAGTTATTGGGTGCTTTCGTGCGAGTACACTCCCGAGTCCGATTGCCCAGAGCCTTGCAAGACGCTGCAATTGGAGATTTTATCGAAGTGCGAGCAATGCCCAAAGCCGTCACAAGACGAGTCTTCGTGATCAGGAACCCTTGAGCCACGGTACACTATATGCTATATACCGTATCATGAGAATTGGAGTCAGTACTAACAAATCTTAGGTATCGTGCCAAATTTAAGGCGCTATTTGAGTCTTGACAAGATCTGATTTTTATTTTTTTCAATTTTTATTATTACTCATTACTCTTAGGGATCTCGGTATAGAACGGACGCCTAATATGGGAAGGGCAGATTAACCAGTGAAGGAAGGTCAGGTGGTAGCAGGTGGTAATCTTTGCATCCCATAGTTTCAGTCACTTTCTTTAATCGAAAATATCAATGAAACGCTTAGTTTAAGTCAGCTTGACACATATATTGTCATTTTGTAAGCTTGTTCCTAGAATGCAACTGTGGTGAGCAAATGGAACAGTGTCTAGGACTCAACCAAATTTATAACACCCCACATGAACTGCGTGAGTTTAGTGTTTCCCAGATCGAGCACAAGAATGTATCGCCCAATTATATAGAAGATAGAACATTTCTCAATACCTAGTCGTACCATACCTGAGCTTTAATGACTAGAGCAACCGCGATCAAGGCATAGATCTGGTGAGACAGTCAAGGAGGCTGGTAGGAATGTCTTTCCATGCATCTTCCAAACATTCAGGGTAATTCGTCTGCTATAGTAAACTGATCACTCCAAGTATTACTCCAAGTCTATTTGCACTACCCCTCGCCAACGCTGCTCAGACCTCAATAGCCATCTATCTAAGTAGAGCAGCCACATGTACCGTTGTTAGCTCATCCCTCTGTACCGTAGCATCGCGTGCGTGAAGGTCCATAACTTTTGCACTTTAGATATCGACTTAAAGTACGAGGATGAACATCCACAAGCTGTTCTAATCTTCATACGTTAGAGCTACCTTTCGTATTGAATGATTCTTTAAAGATCTCGATAGTAGTATTTGCCTTTGCTTCGGTAGTTTTACGATGCCACCCACCGCCTGGAGCTTTGTCCGAGTTTTCATCATTTTGTGCGTGCCTGCAACGAATTCAGTCCAGGGTCTCCAATAGATGTGTTCTGACCCATAGGGCAATTGTTACATTGGCCCGTCGATAGCGTCCTTGGTGAATGGGCCAGCCCAACCAGCTATAGCGTCCCATTGGTCAATGGGCCGACTGATAGCTGAACGGGCCGTATTGCTTTTTGGGTCAGCGCGTTTCCTTTACTTTGCAAAAGGCCTAGAGAATCAGGATTAAGCAATGTTTGCCTATTTTATCTCCATTTAAACGTGTCACGAGCCAGGGCATGTATCAGAGTCGAGATAAAAGCAAGCCTGGCTGGAAGTTTTTCACAACGCGAGGTGTCATATATCAGAATATCTCTTTGTTTTCCCACTCACATTCCGGGGCCTACCCTATATCAGGGGTTTCTCATATCGCGACTTTGCTGTCTAGAAGGTCTAATGAGACTGTGAAAGATATCGAGCCCTAAGGTCTAAAACGTTTGACAAACGGAATATACGAATTAACTATACATTGGAAATACTTCTAGTGATCGAACGCTACTGTAAATTCACCTGAAAACCTGAACTCTTCTAAAATCCCATGTTTAGATGTGTAGACAATCATATGATGTATAGGTAAGTAGTCATGCGTGTATAGGCGGCGTCATGACCTCCTACAAACGACTAAGCTGCTTGCTAAGCGAGAATCGCGTCCTTAGACGTGACAGACGCGTGGTGTCAACAAAGTACACACACTCCCTCAACATCTCACACCTGGACTCTACCAGATCTGCCAGGTTTATGTCATTCCAGAGCCACGACCTACCTACGCTTGACTCTACCGCTTGGTCAGGAACCTCCTACAGCTTTTGACGGTTGGTTTAAACCCCTCCCCAACCATTGACCTCCCTATAACTGACAAAGAAGGAACCACAGAGCAGTTCCATCAGGAAAGGCACCCAAACTATTACTCGCAAATGTGTGATCCTCTCCAAGGGCCTCGAATTACGATAGTTCTTCGTACCGGGTTCAAATACTATGTATCTGAGGATGTCCTCTGCAAACTTCCGTTTTTCGCACTAGCTCTAAGAGCGGGGTACCGTGAAACAATCACGAAGGTTGTCAACCTTCCCGAAGACGATCCAGAACTAGTTCGATGTCTACTGCAGTTCCTGCACACCGGAGAATATGAGGTACCACCATCTGTTGAGGAGAATACAGATACACAAAATGATTGCAACAAGGAACCACAAATACAGCTCAAGCTATTCCATACTTCGGTTTTGATCATCGCAGACAAGTACCTGTGTGCGGGTCTCTCCAGGCTCGCCGCTATCAATGTGAGAAAGGTTGTCCTCTCTCCAATGGCATTCGTCCATTACATGGTGTCAGTCTATGAAATGACTCCCCGAGGGAGCCGCTTCAGGATCGGATACTTTGCAGCTTATGGATTTCAAGACGAACTGTTGATAATCCATCCTCAGTGGACGACTAGTAGCCACACCCGTGCATCCATTTCCCGGCTGCTGAGCCCTCAAAGTGCACAAGAAGAATTTGCTAGTGCCCTAGATCAATGCCCTCAACTGGCAATAGACCTTCTTTCTGTGATCACCAAGGGAGAACAGCTGGTGCCATATTCGATCGTGGAATGTCCTGGCGTAGCAAAGCTTCTTCTGTTCAAGCACTGCAAAGAATTTGACGCCGACAAGCCATTCAGTTCCACCGGGGAGATCGTAGATGTCCCATGGGGATGGTGGAAAGGTCAGTCTACAGATCTTGAGCACGACAGGGGTCCCTTGGAAGCGCTGATGGAACTCCTAGATTGTTCCCCTTGAAGTTGAATTGCACCTGTATTTTGGGCATCATACATGTTGGGAAATGTTTACGTGGTGCCTCAGAAGTAAGGCGGAGGGTGACTCTGTTCTTTTTCCTTTTCCTTTTCCATTTTCGATTTTTCATTTTCCAATTTTCCATTTTCCATTTCCCATAGTATACCTTCTATGTCAATGATCCTTACTTTAACTGCGGATGGCCTGTGAAAATAGGTGGTACTGTAAAGATTCTAGTTCGGGCGTGGGGCATGCATATCTTGTGCAAAATACATTTACATTTACGAATACGACCAATGTAGTCATCTTGTCCTCCTCATCGTCTTGATCTAGTGTTTTCTCTTCACCTCCCTAGGAAAGGAAACAGCATCTCATCGTTTGTGGGTCCGCCGCCGCGCATCTAAAAACCGTACTCAACGCTAACAAGTCCCATTTCGGGAGAGGAGACCTCTCCGGATCATCATGGAACAATTTGAACGTTTCCCCGCATATTAACTCTTTACTAACCATCCTCACGTCTCCCCCCTTCTGTCCGGAATTCTTCTTAAAAAATCACTTCGTACCCGTATCTAAGTTATTGTAACCTATGTTGCGTGACCGCATCTCTGTGTCGAACCCGGTAGAATATCCAACCCCAGGGCCGGCATCACCCCACAACGCCCTTTCTAGGCCTCTACAACCATGGGTTACGGAGCCAGGTCGATTAACAGACCACATAAAAAAACCGCCCGAGCCACGGCCTGAGCTTGGTCGACGTCATAAGGGTATTGCAAACGGATGTAAATACGAGAGTGCCCAAGCTTCCCAATCTTGAAGTTTGCTAAATATCTTCAGAAATATTCGAGACAGACAAAGTAAGTACAGCAAAACCGACGTTTAGACTGATACTAGGCACAATCCACGACAAAAATGGCCCCAGCTCCACTACTTACATATCTACGATGAGAGTAACACATCTCCCGGTGCTTAATAAGATGAGATAACCTGTACCACCGGTCTAACCCCCGCTCCAAACAAATCACCTATGCCTCTACCAACCGGACTGCACTCGGCCCCCCACGGATCAGACACCCTTCCACGCGAAGGCAAAGACCCAGCTAGGTAGAGAAACTGTCGGGTCGAAATGTATTTCCTGCCTCCATCGACCTGGTTATCCGTGCATTACACTAACTCAGAACGAAGTCTTCTTCATGGGTAGAACGCAAAAAGCATAAGTTTGAGAGGGCAATACAAGCCTACAAAGGTCTGGGCCACGTTCAAACGAAACAGAAAGCTCATCAGACGAAGCATCACACACAAATTCAGAGTTAGACACCTCTTCAGGGTAAGTCAGGTAAACCGCAAGGGGCGAGCAAATCTGGGATGTTTAACTCCGGTTTTCCAATTACACTCAACCAGATGGTATGTAGTAGGTTGATATTTGGAGTGAACCGTAGGTAGAAAATTCCCATCCTCCAATGCTTGCACCCTCATGAGCATCGCAATAACGCAACCCGTCCTCTCCGATTCAAATCAACGTTTAATGTGTCACCATGTTGCCTTAGGGTTAACTTCCACTTTTTTCTTATAACTTAATGTTCAAGTTCTGACCTGGCCTGGCGATGGTGGACAGAATATGCCTTTGTTCATGTATTTAATTTTGGATGTTGTATCAACCTCCGCCTCTAATGAGAAGTTAGGGGCCTCAAGAATGAAATTCTATGTTTGGTCTGAGGAACGGAATGTTATAGACACAGAACTTTCTCACTTGAAGCAGACCTTTGTAGCTTTTGCGGACCAAGGGGTACGATTGAGAGATTTTTTTTTTTTTTTTTAAATACTCAGTACTCCTATGCAGCCCCAATGGGGGGGCTATGAGGAGCCACACGGAAATCCGGTGGATTCAAGAGTAAGGCCAGTTAATCGGCCAGACCCACGCGAAATATGTACAAAGACAAATGAGGACTGTAAAAAAAAAAAAAAAAAAAAAGAAGAGAGAGAGGCGAGACCCCATGCTGTCATTAACGGACAAGCCGATGGCCCGAAGACCTGACTGAGCCTCGACCCCAACCTGAACGATGGACAAAGATGAAAAACTGACAACGGGACTGTAAGGGGAGAACTGGATGTGATGTGGACTAAGAGGATAACACGCTAAGGGAATTCGTAAGTGAAGAGTGTACTAATGATAGTGGAACTGGAATCGAACTAAGTGAGTCACAAACGGGGGGGATCTTCCATCAGGACATGCCCTGATGGTGTGTTAAGTCCTTCCGGCATTGCTGTCGGAGGTCAACATTGATTTTTCGACCTAGGGCACAACTTGCCCTTACCCCTTTCGGGGTCCCCTCGGAGGTATTAGCGGCGACGGGGTGGACGGGCACTGTTATTCTCCGCCGGGCTGTCCCCGGCCTTGCCGCTGGGGAGAGAAAAACTGCCCTACTCCACCAGCCGACCGGACGGCCTTTCCTGTATCGCCTCCCTCATCAGTTCTCAGTTTTCAATATGGGACATACTCACGGCGTTACCCGCTTTCCATATCTTGTAGTGGACCAGACCCACTTACTGAGTTGAATCAGTAGAGAACTATGCGGTCGCAACTCCGCTATAGCATTTGCCTTTGCTCCTTAAGCCTCAGCAGGTGAACTGCGTACGCATTGCTGCGTTCATTGAGACCGACACCCGCATCCGTCCTGTCGGACCGTTACGCTGCAGTTAACCCGGAACCCCGAGCTCTTGTATGCAATGTCAGGGAACACGCGTAATGGAATTCATTACTCTAATGGTGCTCTGAACCGTACGTAACGCCTCGCCTCAAGCTGCATTTCTCAGCTCTTCGCGATGCAGAAGGTGGTACATACAAACTCCCACCATCCGCCGGCGGTGTCTCGCCACCGGTCTCTATAGGTATATTACTGTGAACACTACTGCTCAATGTGAACGATTCGCAGTGGACACTATACCAAAGATCCCCCAGTGACTAACCAATACATCACACGTACTGGAGGAAACCCCCTACGGGTAGTGCCAGCCATGACTGTTTGTACGAGATGTGACCTGTCCGAGCCCAACCGGAATTCAACCGGACTTAACCTGGCGCACGCACCTGGTGGTGAGTCACGATTGAGAGATTGGAGAGATGGTTTTAAGTTGAGATGGGAGAAAGAGAAGTGGGAGGAGATGGAGCCAACTACAGATTTGCAAGAGGAATTGTAAGGGGTGGGCAGGGAAAGAGGTGGGAGACAAGAAAGTGGTTTCTGAGTGGAAGGGATGGCAGGCAAAGGGTAAGGCCCCAGTCAGACCATGTTGCGAGGGAGATAGAGAAGGCATAGTTGGAAGTGGCAGTACAGACGGAGGCGGAGATTGAGAAGAAGGGGGTAAGAGATACTAAGGATGTTGTGATGGCAGATAGGTCGGACATGTATGATGACCTACCGTATCTGAGTATGAGGATGAGGACGGGGCACCGGTAGTAGTAGCACCTCCAATTACCAAAAAACAGGCTGCATCACGTCCGGCAGCAAAAGCTGGAAAGAAATCCCGACTAGCTAAAATACCCCCGCAGAAGACACCACCTAATGACAAATTGGCAAAGGAGGTTGTGATTCACGGAGTCCCCTGCCAGAGACCCATGGCAGATATTATACAGGATTTGGGAGGGAGAGGGATAATGGAGGCACGTTGTCTCCTGGGGGGGGGGTAACCGCAGATTTGGTAAAGCTTGTACTATCTTTTAACAGAAAGTTAGCCGTTGGGAGTCACCTAAAGATGAGGGGACGCTGGCTCCTAATTGAGGCTTATGACTTAGACAGAGGAAAGAAGAAGGTGGATTTGCCAGTAATGGCTTTTACTTTGTCCAGCATTTCGCACCCCCCATACGGTTTTATAGATGGCGGGTCTTCTACAGTTTCAGAGTTGTTGTTTTGCTTGTTGTTCCGTAAGCGTACCGAGTCTTGTGCCAACCAGACTATCCTTTAAGATGAGGGAACGGGACTGTCTCATACCTTAGGCTCCACAGACGTATAGGTTCTTTTAAAAAAAAAAAAAAAAAAAAAAGATGAGAAGTTATTTATGTAGCGGGGTAATTTCTAGGCTGGTTGGCACAGACCCTCCTTTGGGTAATTCCTTATCGATAAGCACCTATTTACGGTTTAGTGCTTCTCCATCTCCAAGATGTACAGTGACTAAGCATGTATACAAAATATACCCCGTTTATTTATACTATTTGTGTCCCGTTTGCTTGTAACCACAATATACTTAAATCTTGTATGCTTGAATCGAGTGTACTCTCTATCCACAATGAATACAACTCCAGTGCCCATGGCTATCAAGATACCCAGGAAAAAGCCCTTCCTACAAGCCCACCCAGCAATGGCCGTTACTGGAAATACCGAAGAAAGGGTTCCAGATCATGAACCTGATAGCATTCCACACGAAGAGAGACGAACATACCAACTGACCGAAACTCGTGCTGGCAAAACTATTGCAGCCTACATGGATGTTGTGGTTGATGATGAGGTAGCAAACATCCCTTCAGGTGTCGATATTCCACACGAAGAAAGACAAACACGCCAACCGAGCGAAACTCGTGCTGGCAAAAGCATTGCGGCCTACATGGATGTTGTGGTTGATGATGAGGTAGCAAACATCCCTTCAGGTGTCGATATTCCACACGAAGAAAGACAAACACGCCAACCGAACGAAACTCGTGCTGGCAAAAGCATTGCGGCCTACATGGATGTTGTGGTTGATGATGAGGTAGCAAACATCCCTTCAGGTGTCGATATTCCACACGAAGAAAGACAAACACGCCAACCGAGCGAAACTCGTGCTGGCAAAAGCATTGCGGCCTACATGGATGTTGTGGTTGATGATGAGGTAGCAAACATCCCTTCAGGTGTCGATATTCCACACGAAGAAAGACAAACATGCCAACCGACCGAAATTCGTACTGGCAAAACCATTGCAGCCTACATGGATAGTGTGTTTCGTGATGACATAGCAAACACCACTTCAGGTATCGAAATGGACGCCAGTTCAGGCTTCGACGCCACCTCGGAACAACCCGGGCAAAAACGCAAGCGGAGAGCAGGAAAAACTATTCATCCCTACAAAGATCTGGTTCCCGATACCGACGAAGGAAGTCGAGGAAGAAAACGGCAGAGACAAGTAATTCTCGAACTACAATCAACCCTCAGATATCAAGTCCTCATTTTTCTGGGCTTCGCCAACGCCGAAGTACACCTCGAGATTCCTCCTGCTTCTACCCATGACGAAATAGCCACAATCTTGACGGCCGAGCGCCTATGGTGTGTTGACCTTATAAGACTCTTTCAAAGATACCCTACTACCACCATACGTATCAGGATAGGAGATCGGATTTCCTATTCCAACGGCATTCCCCTCCTCCAGCCATTCTGCGAGCAGGGCACGTTCACCGCTCTAACCCACCTGTCACTAGCAAATCTACGCCTCCCTCCTGGGGAACTCGATTTCATCCGACTTCTTCCAAAGCTTGCAAGCCTAGATCTCACCAACACCGGGGTCAATAGTAACGCACTATACGCCCTTGTTGCGTTACATCGTACATTGCGAACTCTCAAACTGACAAAGAACCCAAATGTTGATGATGGTGCACTCATCCCCCTGTGTTCACTGACGGCATTGACAACACTTTATCTTGAAGAGACCCGCTTCACCATGGCCGGCCTGCGCACCCTGGTAAACGAATTCAAGGCCGGCTTCGCTCTACCAACTCCCCGATCCAAGCAGAAACTCCAAATTCCCACCGTACCTTATCCTTGTATGTGGTACTTTGTGAGCCACCCCCAGTATGCAAAGGACATCCCCGCCGGGCCGGGGTACGTTAAAGACCCCGCGGCTGTGGCACGGCTGGGCGTTGAAACCCTACTAAAGAACCTTAAGGTCCACAACCAAATAAATAAGTGGATTAGCCTGGGGGGATCAAAGATGGAGATGGCGGGCAGGCTCAGGGAGTATTTATGGAGGCGAAAGATGGATGGCCGGGTTAAAGTAACAATGACGTACCCGGGGGAAGAAGAATCACGGGGCTTCTGGCTGGCAATTGGACAAAAGTAGGGGGTATGGAGGGTTGTATCGCTTTGGGGGTTTTGTATTCCATTTTTATTGGCTTCGCGTTTTGCTTTCCATTCGTTTTCGTTTTCCCTTGAGCTTTGTTTCTTTTTACTTTTCCGCATCTTTGGCATTTATGTGGGTCTATTTCTGAGGGTGCTGTTGGATAAGGTAACGTAGCAAGAAACCAAAGGCCTAGTCACAGCTAGATACGGAGAGTTGAATGCGGAAGTGAAGGGTCTATCCCAGGGTTCCACAGGGCCGCCGAAGGAAGTGATGATCGGGACAGGTACGCCTGGAATCTTATGTTCGGAAAACGCTATGAGCTGTTATTGTCGTTATTGTTATCTACTTAAACTTCACTGTTCTCTCCTTCGTTGTCTTTTTGTTGTATGACATTTCATACATATATCACACAATACGAACTTCATATCACCACGGTCCCGAAGGATCTGTTTGCTTTTATCTCCAGGTGCTTGTATTCGTTCAATCTCGGACATGAAGGGGCACATCCCCTGGTGGCTAAGTTGTTGCAACCCCTGAGTCGTTCATTGTCCTTTAAGTAGCGTGCATGACCAAATATCCCACGCATACATAAGTGACCTTTTGACAGAGGAAAGTTGGGCTGGTGAAAAAGATCCCAGGTTCCTGTAGAGAAAGTCAGCTTCTGTGAATCAATATGCAGTCCCACAGAATGCCCAATCCGTAGTATCTGCTTAGGTAACGACGATCTCAGTCATAACATGTAGGGGTGGAACAGTCTTATAGCCATGCTCAACTATAAATTTGCCACCTTCACGATGTGCTTCACGTAAATAAGGTCCCGATGCCTTCTTTTTTCAATTTTTTTATAAACGTGCACTGCTGCCTCTGTGTATGTGCCGACGATAGTGCCTCCGCTGCGCTCTGTGAGTGCACTCTGGTTTCGGGTTACGCTCCCAAGCAGTCGTGCTACCCGCAAACTACCAGCCCACAGGCTCAACATTACATTTCAAGTCCATAAGTCCACGCGGGCCCCCCAGTCTGAATTCAGTGACAAGCGATAGAGCTCGACGAGCTCTTCTTTCCACCCCAAATCCACATCCAGCGACCTTCCCTCTCACGACTCCGTGCAATTCTTCCTGACGGCACCACAGCACAAGCTCGGTCACGTCGCACACATCACGACCAATCGGATACAGAGAGAACGACATGCCGAGCTGCCAATTACCGAGGCACCCACAGCCACCATCGACGAATGAGACGTCATTACCAACACTAGGTATTTTCACCAGATTGACGGATACTATCGACGATTTCCACCCCCTAAAGGTCCAAGATGGTGCATCAAGACGTCGGACGGGGCCCTTAATTCCCTGTTATACTACGAGAATATTCGCCCGCACCATACCCTCCCCCACCACCACAGCTCCTGTAACAGAAACAACAGACCACACCCCCGACCATGGTACAGAAGCCGCCGACCCCGGTAGAGGACCGCCGACCCCCGGTACCACACCACAGACTCTTGTAACAGACACAAGAATCCAGACCACACCTCCAACCCCAGCCGCCGACCACCAGTGTTAACACCAATACGCACCACCCTACCAAGACCACCCCCCAAACACGACGAACAGTATAACACCCTCCAAGTCGCACATACGCGGCGGCAACGGCCTCAACCACAGCGGCGGCACCAACCCTGAACCCTCCGAACCCTCCAGGAAAGGGAAAGAGTAAGGGCAAAGCGACGGCGAAGATGACACCAGCCCCCCCCGCAAACCGCACAAGCCGCGCCCATCGCGAACACCAGCCGTGGTACTCCACGCGGCCCCAAGGAAATTCAAACCTGGCCTGATGCGCCGATGGATCGAGTCAGAAAACAAGGGGGCTCTAATCCAGGGCATCCGCGGCTGCTAGCAGAAGAATGAAGAGTTGAAAAGTTGGCGGCGTCACTGGTAATTTAGATGGCGGAGGGGATTGATATTGCACGCGAGCTCCGCATGGATCGGAGGATTGAGGGAGGACAACTTGCGAGTATTTGTTTAAGGGGGGATTTTTAATTTCCTTCCAGCGCTTTTTTGAGTTTTTGCAACTGCGAGAATTTTTGGGGGTCAATTTCCTTCTAGCGTTTCATTTCTGCCAGGACTCTAGTCAGGGCCTTCGGGTTCATCTGGCACTTGCCGGTCAATGACAGCACGGGGGTCCTGCCCCCTATGACACACTTCTAGTTTTTACCTGCGAGATGTTTGGAACAATACTTGGGTATCTTCCTACTCTCGAGAGCTTCCAATATGTCTTCTTTGGGTCATCGGGTGCAATCCCGTTAATCACATCCCATCCACGGATAAAATGTACCTTCCATCACCCGAATATAACTTTATACTACCAACATACATTAATAGATTCTAATACATTGCATTTTTATTTTTACTATTTATAAATACTTATAAACACTAAAAAACAAAAACTATATTAAAATACAAAAGAGCGAGTATTAGAGCGAGTGTTAGAGCGATTGGAGGAGCGATTGCATGCTCTATATATATATCTATTACTCAATTACTTCTGTGTATATAATTATTAGCGAATACAATGGATATTTCCGCTGCGTGCATATTCAATGGCTGCAATAGTGGCTACGTACCTGACCGATGTTAGAGCGTCGTAGATGCAAGCTGGTAGCGGGTGTGCATTGTAGAAGAGAGCGATTTGGGGCCCTGGTTCAGCAACGCCAGACGTGGAACCTATAGCGTTGGGGACGAGCAGCCCGTCTCATGTTGCGTCCAAGAAGCGGTAGCATGCTTCTGTTGCGTCCCAGGCGTGGGAGCACACTTGTGTTGCGTCCTGCACCTCCTGCGCACGAACGACGCTGGCGCACCAAGCGTTTGGCGTCCTGATTGTAAGTTCCTGTCCCATGCGTCCTGTGCGTCGGACGCACAGGAAGACACATGACGCGAATATTTTTTTTGCTGATGAAGAGAGATATAATTGTTATTCATATTTGTAACGACGGCTCTGGGGACAAGGCGACCAAGGGGTACGCCGGGGCAAGGGCAAGGCTAGGGTAATACACACGTAGGAACGCTATGTGTGTGACTAGGGGAAAAGGCTTAGGACGGGGGCAAGGGCGAGGGCGAGAGAGGCACAAAGGAGTTGTAGGAGGCAGTAGGGCTGCAGAGCTGTTCGATGGATCACGGCAAGACAAGGGGGTGTACAAGGGAGGTACACCTTCGCAGAGAGAAGCAAGGTCCTGTATTAGTTATACAAGATGTTGGATAGGGATCCAACGACAGTACGAGGGACAGGGGCTATATATACATAATTCCGGGCCAGGGCAATGGAAGGAATAAGCTTTCCCAAGATCCCTATCTCGGAAGCCAAGCAAGGTAACAATAACTCATCACCTGCGATTGCAGGTGATGACAATGACAACTGAGCACATGGTTGTGACAATATTGACAATCTCCTTTGTAGTTTTTTAAGCAAGAAGGTTGCAGACTGGTGGGAAATCGCAATGGAGGAGTTCTTTACTGTAGAAAAATGAGGTCTACCATTTTGTTTTCTTAGGATGACTCTCTCCTGGAAGGAAGGAGAAGTTCTGATATATAGAGAAGATTACATAAGAGAAATCGCAGTTGAGTTAGGTATTAGAAATCAGTCCCCTACTCCCCATGATATAGCCCCAACAGCTCCTGGTAAACTATTCAATACAAAAGCTTTACAAGCTATTGTTGGAAAGCTACTGTATATCTCAAGGATGTGGCGCCCAGATATACGATATACTATGCAGTGGCTCTCAATTAAGGTGGTTCAACCTACTACTTATGACTAAAATAAAGCTATTCAGGTAGTTAGCTAGTACTTACTTGGAACAGCTACACAGGGGATAAGGCTTGCTAGCAATTCAATGGACTATATCAATGTCTATATAGATGTGGAAAAAGAGAAGCTTGAATAGAAAACTACTACAGGGATCCTTATTATAGAGGGAGATTCACCATTAGGATAGACTGCAAGAAAGCAAGATATCATGACACTATTATCCACTGAAGCTAAGTATATTGCATTAGGAGCAGGAGCTCAGGATGCCTTGTAGATAAGGAAGTTGCTTGAGTTTCTATAAATAAGCCCTAGATTTGGCTCTTAACAGATAGTTAAAGAGGAGCAAATCTCTCATACAACCTTGACTTTCATGAATAGACTAAGCACATTCGAAGGCAAAGCTATTTTGTGCAAGAATATATAGAGGAAGAACTATTAAAGGTGCATTGGGTATCAGGAGATAAGAACCCTACTGACCTTTTCATGAAATATATAGATGTTTATTGATTGAAGTCTCTTTCTAAGCTAATGGAAATGATAAGTTAGTAGCCAGTGGATTAAAGAGGTATATTGAATGATAACCTGCTGGTATGGCTATATTGCATAGATAGGCTAACTTATATAGAGAGATTGTATAGACAAGCTGAATGTAGAGAGATTGCATGGACAGGCTGAATACAATAAGATTGCATAGATAGGCTGGGTATGTCCAGATTAGGACAAATAGTCATGTTGTTGTTTTTATTATTGCTCGAGTGCTCATGTATTTAATGGGACTATTGAGTACCTATTTAGATAGCCATTGAATTATCAGATTCATCAATAAAAAGACATCTCCTCTTATATCTCTACCCATACAGCTATGTATAAGATTTTACAGATATTACGAACTATGTAACAAGATATACTAAGTGTTAGAAAGCAAAGACAGATAGGTATAGTAGACAAATGAAGTTGGTACTGATGCTAACTAGAAAATAACTATTTGAAGAGATAGCTATAGACTTTATTGGTAAGCTACCAGAGTCAGAAGGTTTTAATGCAATACTCATTATCACAGACTGGTTTACGAAAGTACAATACTATATTCCAGCAAAAACTATATAGACAGTATCCAATATTGCTAATACCTATATTAATAAGATATAGAGACTCTATAGCCTTCTCCGATACATTACTTACAACTGTAGTCCATAATTCACTTCTAGATTCCTCAAGGAGCTGAGCCAAAAGCTCAACATAACCCTCTGCCTCTCTACTACCTATCGCTCTCAGACTAATAGACTTACTGAAAGAGCAGTTCAAACACTTAAGCACTACCTCCATATTTACTGTTACGATAGGCAAGCTCATTAGAAACAATAGCTATTTTGAGCTAAGTTTGTCTATAATACTGCTGCTCATTCTATCCATAAGTACTCCCCTTACTAAAGTTTATATGGCTTTAACCTTTGCACCATTCACCTTTTAAGTGATTACGAATTCTCCTCTCCTACTACAGAAGAATAGCTACACTGAATGACAACTATACACAACCAAATTCATAATACACTCAAGCAAATCAATTATAAAAGAAGTACTATATACCTCAAAAAAATATATAGGTTTGCTATTGACGACTGGGTATTGGTTGACTGCTAAAACCTATAGATACAAACTAGGAACAACCGTTCCTTTATCAGCAAGTCAATAGGACCTTACAAGGTATTCAATACTATTGGTTCACATGTATACAGGCTCAAAGTTCTACAAGGTACATGATAGTACAACATTATTTATTGGATTGGTGTAACAACTCCCCCCTGTTCAATTTGAACTTGGAATGCTAAGTTTGCTGTCAGTGGCAATTATTAGACAAATTAGGAGACAATAGGCTAGCAGTCAATTAATTATTCCGAAGACTGCGTTCTGACGGTTATGTCGAGAGATCATACAGGATGTTAACACTGAATACAATAGTTATCCTACAATACTTGGTGGGCGGACAAATGTAGAGAGAATTGGCATCATGGCAATAAATGCCCTCTAAGAGGCTATGGAGGTATACCTCCATGAGTTTTTGACAAGTAATACAGCATATATCATGAGAAGGTCAGGGTGAGACTAACCAGGTGTATAAAATAGCAATCAACCTATATGCAACATAGAGCAGAGACCGAAACCCACTACACCAAACAATTCTACAAAGGGATGTGGTGTTATGGTGTTAGGTGGAAGGCAATCGGCTATTTGGGGATAATATGACCTACTATCCCGTACCCCAAGCACCACCAGTTCTACTATCGCCCTCATTATCCTCCTCATCATCTTCCTCCTCATCCTCCTCATCATCACCGTTGTTACCATCATCACCCTCATTATCATCATTATCATCCTCCTCATCGTCTTCACCATTACCATTAGTTTCGCTGTCAACTAGATCACTGGCATCAGTTAGTGCTCCGCCATCTCCTGCAACTCCTCCTTCACCGGCATCAATTAGTGCCCCGTGATCTCCTGCAACACCTCCTTCACTGGCAATACCACCTGCTTCACTAGCACTACTTGCACCTCTAGCATGACCTACACTGATGGCATCGCCTACATTGTCATTGCATTCTGAAGATGTATGGGGAATGGATGGAAGAGGCCAGGAGTAGGGTATTTGACTTTTTCTATAGGGTTATTTTTTTGGGTTGTGTTATGTATTTGGGGGATAGATATCTTGTGATCAGCTACATTTTTTTTTATTTTATTTTTTTTTAGGTTATATTAAGTTGTGATGGTAGAAAATGGAATGTTAGGAGAGGTCATAATCTGGGTAAAATGTAATTTGCCAGAATAGACAATTCCGTGACAACTTGAGTTAATTCTGTAACAACTTAAGGCAATTCTATAACGACTATGGGACAGTAAGAAATGGCGACAATTCAAGTTCTATAACCACGTATCCGTCCTCCTGTCACAGATTGCCCTGCCTGTCATGGATTCCTCCTCCTGTCATGGACTTGAACTTTTCCTTCCTGCTCAATCCTTACCACCATTTCTCAACTGAGTTCTACTAGTGGCTAACCTTCCGTCCATTCCCCCGTTGTTCTCCTATATAATCTTACCCTACCTTGCGTGCTAATGTAAATTACATTCATTGATACCTCATCAATTTCTGCACACTCTGATTCTTATAAAACGAATTGCTTTAATCCAAGCAATCCGTAGTGTATTCAGTCAAATTTGAACCGAATTATATGAGAAACTGGTCCTCCAGTTGAGCAATATACATCAGTAGATGACACTAAGGCTTGGCGAGTAGTTGACGGCTTCTCAGCGCTGGCCCGAGTAATTCAGAGTGACATATAGCCGAACTCGCCGAGTTGGAGGCTTGGACAAAACTCGGCCGTCGGCGCGAGTCTTGGGGAGGCGGCGTAGGGAAAAATCGCCTCGGTACGCACACTACCCTTTGCCCCTGATCCAGGAGATGTTAGCCAGGCTCTTCAAAGCAAAATGGTTCTCTAAATTGGATCTAAAAGGGGCTTATAACGTAGTATGGATCGCCGAAGAGGAGGAGTGGAAAACGGCCTTCCGGATACGTTACGGCCATTTCGAGTACAATGTCATGCCTTTTGGATTAACCAATGCCCTGGCCTCCTTCCAGCACTTTATTAATGATACCTGTAATATGGGCTCTAGGGACAAGGCGACCAAGGGGTATGCCAGGGGCTCTGGGGACAAGGCGACTAAGGGGTACACTAGGGAGAAGGCAGAGGCTAGGGCAAGACATAGGTAGGAATGCTACGTGTGAGACTAGGGGAAGGCTGGGACAGGGGGCAAGGGCAAGAGGCAAGAAGGGCAGAGGGCAAGGGGCATGAGACACGCGGAGGCAGTTGCCATGTGTATTGGAGGGAGGCAGCTGTGCTGCAGAGCTATTCATGGGACAAGGCAAGATGAGGGGGTGTACAAGGGAGCTACACCTTTGCTGAGAGACAAGATCCTGTATTTGGTATACAAGACGTTGGATGGGGATCCAATAAGAGGGTGGAGAGAGCAAGCTATATATACAGGCTTCCTTCCTGGCCAAGGCTACTGGAAGGAATAAGGTTCCCGAGACCCCTTATCTTGGGAACAGAGATAACAACGATATCAATCAACAATAACAAGAGTCGGACAGAATCTCGTCTGACTCTCAAACCCAGTGAGAAAAGGACGGTTGTGACACTATCCCTCCTTTAGGCTCGGAGCCCCAGCGACGCCAGGCAAGGCAAAAAAAAACAAACAAACAAGACAGGTGAATAACCAAGAGCCCATAACACAACCCCAATGCCGGAAGTACGTACCAACAATAACTATGACAATAATGACAATAACAACCCTAATAACCAATTCCAGGATGACAAGAACATCATTGGGTGGGGCGGGGTTTCCGGAGGTAACACTGGTGGAACAGGGTGACCAAGTCCTGTGCGTTTTCTAGATCTTCCGCTGGTTGCCAGGTCGTCTCCTTGTCCTCTAACCATTTGACCTTATATTGCAGGCGCCCATATCTTCTTCAGGAGTCCAGCACTTTCTCCACCTCCCATTCCTCCTCACCTTCGATAACTATAGGAGGAGGTGGAGGGTATTCCTGGCCTAGCAGAGGGTCGCTAGTGGCAGGCTCGATCTCGGAGACATGGACGACAGGGTGTCATTTGGTGTCCTTGGGGAACCTCAATCGGTAGGCGTGAGTACCCACAGTAGCCAACACCTCGAATGGACCTAGGAACTTATAGTCGAGCTTGCGAGATGGCCATTCTGTCTGAAAGTGCCGGCTGGAGAGCCACACCTTGTCCCTTGGTTGATATCTGGGGGCTGGTAACCATGATCCATTGGTATACTCGGCTTGCCTGGCTTGTGCATATTCCAGCTCAGCTTTCAGGGTAGAGTGGAGCTTAGCAATCCCAGCTACGAACTCCTTAGCCGGAGCATCTTTTTTGGCTTTTTGCAGGGGTGCTAGGGCATCCACGAACTGGGGGTGCCAACCATAGTTAGCTAGGAAAGGCGAGGTTTTGGAGGATTCCGAGAACTAGTTGTTCATGGCGAATTCACAGGTGGCCAGTAACAAAACCCAGTTATCCTGCTAGTAGTCAACAAAGGCCTGCAGATATTACTCCATAATGGCATTCATCCTCTCCGATTGGCCATCCGTCTGGGGGTGGTATGTGGTTGACAAATGCACTTTGATCCCCAAAACCTCGCAGAAGGCTTGCCAGAATTCTGAGGTGAACTGAGGGCCACGGTCGGATACGATAGATTCGGGGAGGCCGTGATATCGGAATACATTATTGAGGTAGAGATTGGCTAACTCTGGGGTAGAGCAGGTGTCCCAGCAAGGTATAACATACCTTATTTTCATCAACCGATCTACCATCATCAAGATGGCATTGAACCCCAAATCTTCTGGCAACCCTGTCACGAAGTCTATAGTCAGGTGCAGCCACGGCCAATCAGGGATATCTAGAGGTTTCAGGGTCCCATACAGGGCGTGGCGGACAGGCTTAGCATGCTTGCAAACGTGGCAGTTCCGTATGTACCACTCCATGTCCTTCTGTTGGTCAATCCATGTGTATTCCCTGGCTAGAACCTATAACGTTTTGGCCACTCCAGGGTGACCTGCAACTAGGCTGTCATGGTGTTCCTTGATCAGTCGAAGACGCAGCTCTCCTTCTGGCACATATAGCCTTCCGAGATGGTAGAGGAGGCCTTCCTGGATGGTACACTCGGCTAGAGAGATCTTGGGGTGGCGGCGCTGGCCAGAATCCACTATGGTGATAATTTCCTTGGCTAGAGGGTCGTCTTTATATGCCTGTCTCACTAGTTGTCGGAGGTCAGCCTCAGCCTCAGCTTTCGCATCAGCCTAAGCCTCAGCTTCAGCTTCTGCATTAGCCTCAGTATCAGCTTCAGCTTCTGCATCAGTCTCAGCCTCAGCTTCCGCATCAACCTCAGCATCAGCAAGGACATTGGCCGCCAGGTCAAGGTTTTTGGGCTTCAATACCACCTGATTTTGGTATTTTAGCCTTTCATCCCCCCCCTTAGGGAGATCTCCTGATCTCCTGGTCAGTGCGTCTGGTTACCCACCAGCCTTTCCTAGCCGGTACTTGATTTTGAAGTTGAACCGGAACAGGAATTCCAACCACCTAGCCTGCTAGCTATTCAGCAGCTTGGTAGTTATGAAGTATTCCAGGTTCTTATGGTCGGAAAGAACCTTGATAACCCCCTTCACTGACTCCAGGTGGGGCCTCCATTCCTCAAAGGCCCGCACAATGGCTATTAATTCCTTATCATAGATCTCGTAATTATACTCCGCCGGGGAGTGCTTTTTTGAGAAGTATGCCACTGGGTGGAGGATGCCATTATCTTCGTTCTGGGACAGGATTCCTGCGAAGATATAGTTGGAGGCATTGGTTTCAATGATACACTCCTATTCGGGGTTGAAATGGGCCAGGATCGGTGCTGAACAGAAGGCTTCCTTGAGGTTTTGGAAGGCAGATTGGGCTTCTGAATTCCAGTGGAAGACCCTTTTTGTCAGCTGTGAGCCAGCTTCTACCTTCGTTTTTGTCAATGCTGTCAGGGGTGCTGCAATCCTTGAGTATCCCAAGATGAACCAACAGTAAAAGTTGGCAAATCCTAGGAAGGCTTGCACATCCGTCAAGTTGGCTGGGGTTTCCCACTCCTAGATTGCGGCAAATTTAGCAGGATCCATCCGGATGCCTTCCGTGGTGATAATAAACCCCAGATATTTGACCTCCTGCACATGAAACTCACATTTCTCGGGCTTGAGGTACAATCCAGCTTGCTCCAGCTTTTCCAATACCTGCCAGACATGAATCTTGTATTCTGCTAGGGTATCTGAAGAGATCAAGATATCATCAAGGTAAGCTATGCAGAACACATTCAAGAAGTCTCGTAGGGTATTGTTAATAAAGTGCTGGAAAGAGGCCAGGGTGTTGGTTAATCCAAAGGGTATAACATTGTACTCGAAGTAGCCATAACGAGTTCGGAAGGCCATTTTCCACTCCTCCCCCTCGGCAATCCATACCAAGTTGTATGCCCCTCTCAAATCCAGTTTTGTCACAACCATGTGCTCAGTTGCCCTCGCCATCAACTGCGATCGCAGGTAGTAGGTCATTGCCATTGTTGTCTTTGTCATCACCTGCGATCGCAGGTAATGAGTTACTATTATTGCTGCTGTTGGCATCACCTGTAACACAGGTGATGGGTTATTGTTATCATTACCTTGCTTGGCTTCCGAGATAGGGATCTTGGGAAGCTTATTTCCCTCATTGCCCTGACAGAATTATATATATATAGACCCTGTCCCTTGTACTGTCATTGGATCCCTATTCAACGTCTTGTATACCCAATACAGGACCTTGCTTCTCCCAGCGCTCGTGCACCTCCCTTGTGCACCTCCTTGTCTCGTGAAACAGCTCTGCAGCCATAGCTGTCTCCTTCCGACATACGCGGCAACCGCTTCCGCGTGTCTCTTGCCTCTTGCCCTTGCCCCCCGTCCCAGCCTTTCCTAGTCACATACGTAGCGTTCCTATGTGTGTATTACTCTAGCCCTGCCCTTGCCTTGGCCCTAGCCTTTCCCCTGATCACACACGTAATGCTCCTACGTGTGTCTTACCTCGTCCCTGTCCTCGCCCCGGCGTACCCCTGGGTCGCCTTATCCCCTGAGCCCTCGTTACAAGTTTGGTGAACTATTTGGCCTTGGAAAGCCTGGCTAATGTCTCCTGGATTAGAGGCAGGGGATACTTGTTCTTGACCGTTATCTCATTTAGGCCACGATAATCCACGCATAACCGAAGAGAGCCGTCCGATTTTTTCACAAACAGCATAGGGGCACCCGCTGGAGGAGAGCTATAGTGAATGAAGCTCTTGTTGAGGTTTTCCTCCAAGTATTTCTTCAGGGCCTCTAGCTCCACCCGAGACATTCCATAGAGGGGCCCATAGGGGGGGGACTTACCCTTTACCAGCGGAATTGTGTGGTCATATGGTCGGTGGAGCGCCAGCTTCTCCGCGGCTTTTTCCAAGAATAGATCAATAAACTCGTGATATTTATCCGGGACCATGGCCTTCCACTCCTCCTTAGGCCATATCTTATTGATTTCCAGGTTTATTTCATGTCTGGACAGGGTATGAGCCTTCAGCTTGTGCCTCCTGGTGAGGTAAGTGAAAGCCCCTGCCCCGATGAAGCTAATATTCAGAGGTTTTTGAGGACCCGGAGGCACAGGGGAAACTAGGAGCACAGGGGAAACCGAGGTACAGGGGAAACTGGGGGCACAGGAAAAACAGGGGAATTGGCATTGAGGTGCCCAGGCAGGTGCACCACCTGGGTCTGGTAGACTACTGGGGGTGGCAAGGCATACAGCCCAGTAATGGTGGCTTTCGGATTCCAACAGTGTTTTTTGCAAAACTAGCTATTGATCTGCAAGGTATAAGAGCTGAAGCTGACCGATACATCGTGCATTTTTAGCCACGGGATTCCAAGCACAATCGGGTATTTGAGCTTAGTCACAAACATCGGGAGGGCTTCGGAGTGAGCCCCGACCCAGGCAGGTGTGCACGCAATATCGGTGATATCTCCGGAGGACATCAGGATAGATATTTCTGTACCGCAACGCCCCCTGTAGGCGCCCTGACGGACCACCTTGTACCTCTCCTGCCCTCTGCGTTAGGTCGCCCCGACGCCACTTCTGGCGCATCAGGATATATATTTCTGTGCCGCAATGCCCGCTCCTGGCACCCTGATGGACTATCTTCTACCTGACCCACCTTGTGCGTCAGGTCGCCCCGACGCCACAACACCATCACTAGGCACCCTGACGATTGCCCTCTTCTAGCTGCGCACCCTAGGAACCCTAGCCCTTGTGTCACTCGGGTGCCATGTCTTCCGAGGTACCACCCTGGCGCCTTGTGTTCCGAGGTGCCACCGTGGTGCGTGTGTACATCCATGCCCTGGCACAACTACCTGATAGGTGGACCACTGTGTGCACTCGGAGCATGGAGGTAATAGCAGCTATACATTGCAAGAACTATGTACGTTTGAATTTCTATATACATAGCTAAGCTATAGATGCACTTCTAACGAACCATTCTCTCATGCATCCCACTTAAACTCATCCTGCGCATATGCCTCCAAAAATCCTAGCGGTTCCCTGATCTGAACCGTCTGCAAAGTCGTTATCGCCGTGCTTTGATCTAATAATATCCATATAGCTATTTATAACAGAACGCTGATATCGCGAGACAGCACATACCTAGAGCTACCCAATTGCTGGCTGATGTAGTCATCCACTTCCATGAGCAATGCCTATTACTAGAGCAATTAGCTATGCGTTCCCATAAAGTCCGTGGATTTGCTGGCGAGTTCACGTACCTAGGTATGTCTACGCATATAGATGGGGAATATCTCGGGAGTGCACTTGCGGAGTCCTAAGAGCAATTAGCTATGCCTTCACATACAGTCCGCTGGTTTTCTGGGGATTTCACGTACCTGGCTATGCCTGTGTCTGCACATATAGATTGGGGATATATCGGAACTGCACTGGCGGAGTCCTAAGAGCAATTAGCTAGAGTCTGCTGGTTTTCTGATGAGTTTACGTACCTAGCTATGCCTGTGTCTGCACATATAGATTAGGGATATATCGGAACTGCACTGGCGGAGTCCTAAGAGCAATTAGCTATACATTCACATAGAGTCCGCTGGTTTTCTGGCCAGTTCACATCCCTGGCTATGCCTGTGTCTGCACATATAGATAAGGGATATATCGGAACTGCACTGGCGGAGTCCTAAGAGCAATTAGCTATACATTCACATAGAGTGCACTGGTTTTCTGGCCAGTTCACGTACCTAACTATGCCTGTGTCTGCGCATATAGATTGGGGATATATCGGAACTGCACTGGCGGAGTCCTAAGAGCAATTAGCTAGAGTCCGCTGGTTTTCTGGCGAGTTCACGTACCTGGCTATGCCTGTCTCTGCGCATATAGATAAGGGATATATCGGAACTGCACTGGCGGAGTCCTAAGAGCAATTAGCTATACATTCACATAGAGTCCGCTGGTTTTCTGGCCAGTTCACGTACCTAACTATGCCTGTGTCTGCGCATATAGATTGGGGATATATCGGAACTGCACTGGCGGAGTCCTAAGAGCAATTAGCTAGAGTCCGCTGGTTTTCTGGCGAGTTCACGTACCTGGCTATGCCTGTGTCTGCGTATATAGATTGGAGATATATTGGAACTGCACTGGCGGAGTCCTAAGAGCAATTAGCTATATATTCACATAGAGTCTGCTGGTTTTCTAGCTAGTTCACATACCTGGCTATGCCTGTGTCTGCGCATATAGATTGGGGATATATCGGAACTGCACTGGCAGAGTCCTAAGAGCAATTAGCTATACATGCACATAGAGTCCGCTGGTTTTCTGGCCAGTTCACGTACCTGGCTATGCCTGTATCTGCGCATATAGATTAGGGATATATCGGAACTGCACTGGCGGAGTCCTAAGAGCAATTAGCTAGAGTCCGCTGGTTTTCTGGCGAGTTCATGTACCTAGCTATGCCTGTGTCTGCGCATATAGATTGGGGATATATCGGAACTGCACTGGCGGAGTCCTAAGAGCAATTAGCTATACATTCACATAGAGTCCGCTGGTTTTCTGGCGAGTTCAGGTACCTAGCTAGCTATGTCTCCGCATATAGATAGGGGATATATCGAGAGTGCACTGGGGGAGTCCTAACCTCAGCTTGACCTGCCGCTGACTGGCTGGTTGAGTTACCTGTGCAAAGAGCGGGCACACGTGCTCTCGTGTTATGTTCGTTCATGCATGCCTGGAAATATGTCTCGGTTGACGCGGCCGACAAACATGTGTGATTGGCGGGAAGGCAGATTGGCGCACGCTGGTGTAACAGATCAGCACATGCATGTTTCAGGCCACATATGCCCGCCAGCCGTGAGATTACCGTAGTGGGTAATAGGTATAGAAGAGGAGCCCTCATGGCAGGCTTGTAAATATGGGCTTGTTTATACGAGAACCTCATGCTTTGAGACTTATATATATATATATACGAGAAACTCATGCTTTTCAAGGCTTATATATATATATATGCGAGAAACTCATGCTTTTCGAGGCTTATATATAGATATGCGAGAAACTCATGCTTTTCGAGGCTTATATATATATATGCGGGAAACTCGTGCTTTGGAGATATATATATACTCATGCTTTTCGAGGCTTCTAGATATATATGCGAGAAACTCATGCTTTGAGACTTATATATATATATATGCGAGAAACCCATCGTTAGTTTCATCTGGAAGCCTCGAAAAGTATGAGTATATATATAAGTCTCAAAGTACGAGTTTCTCGCATATATATATATATATCTCCAAAGCACAAGTTTCTCGCAGATATACTAATAAGCCTCAAGAGCACGAGTTTCTCGCATATATATATATATATCTCCAAAGCACGAGTTTCCCGCATATATATTAATAAGCCTCAAAAGCATGAGTTTCTCGCATATATATCTAGAAACCTCGAAAAGCATGAGTATATATATATCTCTAAAGCATGAGTTTCCCACATATATATCTGGAAGCCTCAAAAAGCATGAGTATATATATAAGTCTCAAAGCATGAGTTTCCCACATATATATATATATATATCTCCAAAGCACGAGTTTCCCGCATATCTATATATAAGCCTCGAAAAGCATGAGTTTCTCGCATATATATATATATATCTCCAAAGCACAAGTTTCCCGCATATATATCTGGAAGCCTCGAAAAGTATGAGTATATATATAAGTCTCAAAGCATGAGTTTCTCGCATATATATATATATATATCTCCAAAGCATGAGTTTCCCACATATATATATATAAGCCTCGAAAAGCATGAGTTTCTCGCATATCTATATATAAGCCTCGAAAAGCATGAGTTTCTCGCATATATATATATATAAGCCTCAAAGCATGAGTTTCTCGCATATATATCTAGAAACCTCGAAAAGCATGAGTTACTAGCATATTTATATATAAGTCACAAAAGCACGAGTTTCTCGCATATATATCTGGAAGCCTCGAAAAGCATGAGTATATATATAAGTCTCAAAGCACGAGTTTCTCACATATATATATATATATATCTCCAAAGCACGAGTTTCCCGTATATATATATATAAGCCTCAAAAAGCATGAGTTTCTCGCATATCTATATATAAGCCTCGAAAAGCATGAGTTTCTCGCATATATATATATAAGCCTCGAAAAGCATGAGTTTCTCGCATATATATGTTCTGGTCCGTTCCGGGATCCGGGCCATACCGGTATGGCCCGGTCCATACCGGTATGGACTGGATATCGCAACGGACCAGGCCGTTACGAGATTAAATTGTTCAATGTCACGGATAGCAACAAGGATTTACCACAACACCACAGCGGCCACAGCGACATTAAAAGTACTAAATAGGGACATATCTGATATGAAGGTAATTTTGTAGCAACATTTGGTCAACGGAGATAACATAAGTGACCTATCGAAGAAAATACTCAGTAGAGGTATACCCGAAATGAAGGTTATTATGTAGAGAAACATTAGGTCAAAGAACAAGAGGTTGTAGCATGCGCAATAGTAGCCTTTAAAGATCACGATACCATAACTTCTTTGCAACAAACACAAGTGTTTTAACCATTGCTTTGCTTAATTACACTCTTACCGGTCTCTACAATATTACACTCTTACCACCAGCGGAAGCATGCAAAACACCATTATCTAGAGCCAACGGAAGCATGAATTGCATGCATATATAGAGGCCGAAAAGCCATCATTTCTATATGTTTGTCTTCTCATTCGTTTCCCATATATGGGTATTTCCTCCTTTATGCTAGGTTTTGCCAATTGCAGGAGGAGCCCCAACCGACGTGGCGGGATGATTGTAGGTAAGACATGTAATCTGGTTTTAAGACAGCGCCAATCGATCCAATGGCTGGCGGCAAGACTCAGCAAGTCCCTATTTCCAAGGTGTGCCCGGCTGGGACTTAGAGCTTTTCTCCTGTTCATTCCTTCCAAATAATTTTGATCGCTCAATTCTACCTGGTTTGCTTGCTCATTTTCTCGCTCATTTTCTTGCTGATTTGCTTGCTCGATTCTATGCTGATTTGCTCACTCGATTGTATACTGATTTGCTTGCTTGATTCTAGGCTGATTTGCTCGCTCGATTATATGCTGATTTGCTCGCTCGATTATATGCTTATTTGCTCGCTCGATTATATGCTGATTTGCTCGCTCGATTCTAGGCTGATTTCCTCGCTCGATTCTATGCCAGTGGTGATTTCCTTGCTCAATTCTCTGCTGATTTCCTCTCTCAATACTAGGCTGATTTGCTTGCTCGATTCTACGCTGGTTTGCTCGCTCATTTTCTCGCTGATTTGCTTGCTCGATTCTAGGCTGATTTGCTCGCTCGATTGTATGCTGATTTGCTCGCTCGATTGTAGGCTGATTTCCTCGCTCGATTTGGTGATATCCTTGCTCAATTCTCTACTGATTTCCTCGCTCAATTGTAGGCTGATTTCCTCGCTCGATTCTAGGCTGAGTTGCTTGCTCAATTCTAGCGGATATCCAGGTTAATATAGACAGTGAATTGCAGGCTCATATGGACGGCGAATCTAGGATTCTAGGGATGCGGATGTGAAGGCTGGTACAGATGGGGGTTTTGGGGCGTAGCGTGTTAGATAGCCTTATTAGATAATCGTGAGAATAAAATGGATTATTTCAAAATGCATATAATGCAGGTGAACTACAAGAACAAGCGCGGTAGCGCGGGCGAGGATATGCTGGGAGACCATTTGTGTTGGAGTTTGGAATGGGATGGTGACTACGTAGAGGGTAGAGGTTAAGGTAGACATGAATCTAGGAATATGGCATCAAATGATTTACATTGGTTAGGCCAAATAAGTTGGGTGTGCGTAAGGAAATATAAGAAGATATGAATATTTATGCCATCCCGGAACGGCCTGGGTAATATCGCAATCTCACAACGGCCCAGTTCATACCGGTATGGGGGGCTATACCGGTATGGCCTGGGCAATCCTGGAATGGCCTGGTCCATACCGGTATGGCCTGGAATCCCGGAACGGACCATAACATATATATATATAAGTCTCAAAGCATGAGTTTCTCGCATATATATCTGGAAGCCTCGAAAAGCATGAGTATATATATAAGTCTCAAAGCACGTATATATATATATATATATTTCCAAAGCACGAGTTTCCCGCATATATATATATAAGCCTCGAAAAGCATGAGTTTCTCGCATATTTATATATAAGCCCCGAAAAGCATGAGTTTCTCGCATATATATATATAAGCCTCGAAAAGCATGAGTTTCTCGCATATATATATATATAAGTCTCAAAGCATGAGTTTCTCGTATAAACAAGTCCATATTTACAAGCCTGCCATGAGGGCTCCTCTTCCATACCTATTACCCACTTCGGTAATCTCACAGCTGGCAGGCATATGTGGCCTGAAACATGCATGTGCTGATCTGTCACACCAGCGTGCGCCAATCTGCCTTCCCGCCAATCACACATATTTGTCGGCCACGTCAACCGAGACATATTTCCAGGCATGCGTGAACGAACATAACACGAGAGTACATACGCCCCCTCTTTGCACAGGTAACTCAACCAGCCAGTCGGCGGCAGGTCAAGCTGAGGTTAGGACTCGCCCAGTGCACTTTCGAGATATCCCCCATCTATATGCGGAGACATAGCTAGCTAGGTACATGAACTCGGCAGAAAACCAGCGGACTCTATGTGAATGTATAGCTAATTGCTCTTAGGACTCCGCCAGTGCAGTTCCGATATATCCCCAATCTATATGCGCAGACACAGGCATAGCTAGGTACATGAACTCGCCAGAAAACCAGCGGACTCTAGCTAATTGCTCTTAGGACTCCGCCAGTGCAGTTCCGATATATCCCTAATCTATATGCGCAGACACAGGCATAGCCAGGTATGTGAAGTGGCCAGAAAACCAGCGGACTCTATGTGAATGTATAGCTAATTGCTCTTAGGACTCTGCCAGTGCAGTTCCGATATATCCCCAATCTATATGCGCAGACACAGGCATAGTTAGGTACATGAACTGGCCAGAAAACCAGCGGACTCTATGTGAATGTATAGCTAATTGCTCTTAGGACTCCGCTAGTGCAGTTCCGATATATCCCTAATCTATATGCGCAGGTACAGGCATAGCCAGGTACGTGAACTGGCCAGAAAACCAGCGGACTCTATGTGAATGTATAGCTAATTGCTCTTAGGACTCCGCCAGTACAGTTCCGATATATCCCCAATCTATATGCCCAGACGCAGGCATAGCTAGGTACGTGAACTCGCCAGAAAACCAGCGGACTCTAGCTAATTGCTTTTAGGACTCCGCCAGTGCAGTTCCGATATATCCCCAATCTATATGCACAGACACAGGTATAGCCAGGTACGTGAACTCGCCAGAAAACCAGCGGACTGTATGTGAAGGCATAGCTAATTGCTCTTAGGACTCCGCAAGTGCACTCCCGAGATATTCCCCATCTATATGCGTAGACATACCTAGGTACGTGAACTCACCAGCCAATCCACGGACTTTATGGGAACGCATAGCTAATTGCTCTAGTAATAGGCATTGCTCATGGCAGTGGATGACTACATCAGCCAGCAATTAGGTAGCTCTAGGTATATGCAGTCTCGCGATATCAGCGTTCTGTTGTTAATAGCTATATGGATATTATTAGATCAAAGCACGGTGATAATGACTTTGCAGACGGCTCAGATCAGGGAACTGCTAGGATTTTTGGAGGCATATGCGCAGGATGAGTTCAAGTAGGATGCATGAGGGAATGGTTCGTTGGAAGTGCATCTATAGCTCAGCTATGTATATAGAAATTCAAACGTACATAGTTCTTGCAATACATAGCTGCTATCACCTCCATGCTCTGAGTGCACAGGTAGTTGTGCTAGGGCGTCGATGTTAAAGACATACATCATGGCGGCACCTCAGAAAACACGGCGCCAGGGCGGTACCTCCCAAGACATAGCATCAGAGCTCATTCCTGATGATTGTTCAGGAACATCAGGGTCAGGAGGAGGACCATGTGGTGCCAGCGTCAGCAGGCAGCCTGTGAAGAGCCGGCGTCAGGGAGACAGAGAAACAGCGGAGCGCGCCGGTAACTGGCATTTTGTCATTAGTGGCACCGAAGGCGTCAGATGCCATAAAGGCAAACTATATTCCTTTGTGATGGAGATGGGTTGACCGTCGATGATATCCAGAACATGGGGGGTTTTTAGCTTTGACATGGGTATGGAGAATTTACTGACAAAGGCCTGGTCAATGAATGCAATTCCTGAAGCTCCGCAATCTATAAGGGCTGACGTAGTGATTGTTCTATCATTGATATTGAGAGAGATAGATACAACAAAATGCTCGCTGAACAAGTGAGATTCATCAACAACAGAAGAAGTGGAAGAAACAGAAAATGCAGACAAAGACAAAGATAGATGGCCTAGAGCAGGTCCCTTACTAGTGTCAGTAACTAGGCAAGGGACAGGGCTTTTCTCGACTCGTCAAGCTCCTCAATCCTGGGCACTGGAGTATCGGAGATAGCGTGGATGGCGAGGGAGTGATTCTTTCGAAGTGGGCAAGCCGCATTAAAGTGATTAGTCTTCCTACAGGCTATGCATAGCCCATCATTCCAGTGGCGTTCCCTCTCTTCTTGGGTCAGGCGGGGTCTGCCCGCGGATAAGTCCATAGGGGCTGGTCTACCCGCCACGAGAAAAGGGTGGGCTAGCTTGTTTAGGGGGGTTATGGTGGCCTGTGGCTGGGGGTGAGGTACTGAAAAGGTCGATAGTGGGGGTGCTGTTGTAGGGGAGGCCTTATGGCTGTTTCTAAACCTAGCTATCTTTTGCTCTAATCGGCTGGCCTGATCAATGTATTCTTCAAGGGTGTGGACATCTGGGAAGTTGATAAGTGCCTGTCTCAGTTCTACACTTAAGCCTTCCTGAAATTGATCCAGTTTAATCTTGTCGCTCCATTCGACCTCCACATATAGTCTAGAGAATTCAGCCACATAGGTGGCAAGGTCGATGTTTCTTTGTCGGAGGGCCTGGAGGGCTAGGGTGGTTGTTCCCTTTGGGTCTGGGTCTCCAAATACTCAGTTAAGGATCACGAATAGGGCAGAGATATCCGCTAGTTTGATACCTGTTTCCAAAACATAGGGCTGGACTTGGTCCACAGCCTTCCCCTCCAGCAAGCCATAAACGTAAGTGAGTTTGTGCTGAGTGGTTGGAAACTTAGCAGCATCTCTATTGAGCTTAATATTGATGGAGTTTTTCCAGGCCTTGAAGCGGGCCTGTTCACCATTAAATTTAGGTGGGGTGGGAAAGTCTTGGGTTTTGGTGGGTGTGGCGATAGCAGGTGCCTATGCGGTTGCAGTGGCAAGGGCACGGTTAAGATTGCGCATGGTTACTCGATCATCTATGAGGTCCTCTCGGAGAAGGAGGATTTCATCTTTGCCTTCTTTCAGCCTTTGTTGGATGTCTTGGATCTCTGCTCCTTGTTTTTTGCCAATCTTATAGGTGGCAGTGAAGATATCGATGGCCATTCGGTGGTATTCCAACAGCTGAGCTGGGTCTGAGGGTATTGGGGTTACCCGCCATGCTTGAAATCTATCGGTAGGTAACAGGGTTGGTTCAGACATTGTACTGGTTGGTCAGAGCGATCCAACATAGTGTAACGTGGGCTCTGGAGACAAGGCAACCAAGGGGTACGCCGGGGAGAAGGCAGAGGCTAGGGCAAGACACACGTAGGAATGCTACGTATGAGACTAGGAGAAGGCTGGGATGGGAGGCAAGGGCAAGCGGCAAGAGGGGCAGAGGGAAGGGGCACGAGACATGCGGAGGCAGTTGCCGTGTATGTCGGAGGGGGGCAGCTGTGCTGCAGAGCTATTTACGGGACAAGGTAAGACGAGGGGGTGTACAAGGGAGGTACACCTTCATGGAGAGACAAGATCCTATATTGGGTATACAAAACGTTGGATGGGGATCCAACGAGAGGGCAGAGAGAGCAAGCTTAATATACAGGCTTCCTTCCTAGCCAAGGCCACCGAAAGAAATAAGGTTCCCGAGACCCTTTATCTTGGGAACAGAGATAACAATGATATCAATCAACAATAACAAGAGTCGGACCGAATCTCGTCTGACTCTCAAACGCGGCTAGAAAAGGACGGTTATGACAATACCCTATGGAATTTCCTAGATGTGTTCTGCACCACCTACGGGACGATATCCTCATATACTCAGATACCCTAGCTGAAAACAAGATCTATGTCTGACAAGTGCTGGAGAAGCTGGAACGAGCTGGGTTATACCTGAAGCCAGAAAAGTGCGAGTTCTATGTGCAAGAGGTCAAGTATCTGGAGCTGATTATCACCACCGAGGGTATCAAGATGGACCCTGCCAAGGTTACGGCAATCCAGGAGTGGGAGACCCTAGCCAACCTTAAGGATGTACAGGCTTTTCTGGGATTTACTAACTTTTACTGCCACTTTATATTGGGCTATTCAAGGATCGTGGCACTATTGACGGCCTTGATGAGAACGAAGGCAGAAGCTGGCTTACCCCCGATGACAAAAAAGGTCTTCTAATGGAACCTGGCAGCCCAGTTGGCCTTTGAGAGCCTCAAGAAGGCTTTCTGTTCAGCTGCGATACTAGCCCACTTCGACCCCAATCGAGAATGCATTGTTGAAACTGATGCCTCCGACTATATCTGTGTAGGAATTCTGTCCCAGAAGGATGACAATGGGATCCTTCACCTAGTAGCCTATTTCTCAAAAAAACACTCCCCATCGGAGTGCAATTACGAGATCTATGATAAGGAATTAATGGCCATTGTACGAGTGTTTGAGGAATAGAAGCCCTACCTGGAATCAGCAAAGGGGGTTATCGAGGTCCTTTCTGACCACAAGAACCTGGAATACTTTACAACCACTAAGTTGTTGAATTGCCGGCAGGCTAGGTGGTCGGAGTTTCTGTCCTGGTTCAACTTCAAGATCAGATACTGGCCAGGAAAGGCTGGGGGTAAGCCAGATGCACTAACCAGGAGATCAGGAGATCTCCCTAAAGGGGGAGATGAAAGGCTGAGGTACCAGAATGAGGTGGTACTGAAACCTGAAAACCTCAACCTGGTGGCCAATACTCTTGCTGATGCTAATGCTGATGCTGATGCTGATGCTGACGCTAATACTGAGGCTGATACTGATACTAATGCTGATGCTGAGGCTGATGCTGATGCTAATGCTGAAGCTAGAGCAGACCCCAGAGCAGATCCCCTGCTGCGGATATGACAGGTATGTGTGGAGGACCCCCTAGTCAAGGATATAATCACTGCAATAGAATCTGGACAGCGCCGTCATACCAGGATTTCCTTAGCTGAATGTACAACCTAGGACGGCCTTCTCTACTACCTGGACAGCCTCTACGTACTTGCAGACGATGAGCTATGCCTGAGACTGATCAAGAAACACCACGATACCCCGGCAGTAGGTCACTCTAGAGTAGCTAAAATGTTAGAGCTGCTGGCTAGGCAGTATATATGGATTGACTAATGGAAGGAGGTGGAGCAGTACATATGGAACTGCCATATTTGTAAGCATGCTAAGCCTACCCGTCACGCTCCTTATGGGACCCTGAAGCCCCTGGAGATCCTGGATCAACCTTGGCAATACCTAACCATGGACTTTGTAACTAGGTTGCCAGAGGATTCGGGATTTAATGCTATTCTTATGGTAGTAGACTGATTGACCAAAATGAGGTATGTTATACCTTGCCATAATACCTGCTCAGTTCGGGACCTCGCTAGTCTCTACCTCAACCATGTATTCTGATACCATGGTCTCCCCAAGTTAGTTGTCTCGGACCGCGGACCCCAGTTCGTCTCAAACTTCTGGAAGGTTTTCTGCGAGCTTTTAGGGATTGACATACACCTCTCCACGGCATATCACCCCCAAACAGATGGTCAGTCCAAGTAAATGAATACAATCATGGAGCAGTAACTGAGAGCATATGTCAATTACCAGCAAAACAACTGGGTTTTGCTACTGGTGACCTATGAGTTCGCCACTAACAACCATTTCTTTGACTAGCCTTCTACCACCTCCTATTGCTTTATAAGCGTCCATAGCACACGGAATTTGCCATAGGAAGTTCCATGGCACTTGCCATATGAAGGCACCCTCATTATGGCTGCGTGACCTCTGTTTAAAGGCGTGAGAGTCATTACTATGGCCACATGACCATCGTTTATGGCGTGTGACTCATTACTATGGCCACATGACCCTTTTTGAACAGCGCACCACCTTCTGGTGTGCCACTGTTTATTGTATTTATTTCCTTAGTCATCAGATCTCAGACGAGTATATATAGGCTGCTAGATTCCCTCTGGAATCCAAAAGAAAGACAAGAAGCAACCAAGCAAGCACTCAGAGCAAACAAGCCTATATTCCGATCAGATCAAGATCATATAGCTTAGATAGCATAAATTATATAAGATAGATTACACCAGTTAATTACTATTCCCTTCAGGAACATCCCACATAGTAATCTCCCTACCCTTCTGAGGTCTTACCTCAGCAGAACCGAAATACACAAACGTCCGTGCCTACGGATATAGATTGTATAAACGGTACCGAATGAATACTGTCTAGTACCATTCATTACATTTTTTTTAACTCACTTACCTAATCTTTACTCTTAAATCCAAGGCCTGATCAACCTTCGGATACCTTTATTACACTCACGCAAGTATATACAATTCAACACCCAAGTGCACATATAAAATCGATATCATTATTCAACTAGCTAGCCAACAAAATCCAACAAACAAGACATCAGACTATCAACTACAGTACATCAACAAAAGACTTAGAAGCAAGCTAAGTAGAGCTCTAACGGGCAGTGGTATCCCATATTAAACAATCCCACCCTCGTTCACAACACTTTTCCCAATAAGGTCGACAACTCATCTTGTACTCCTGGCAACCGCCATTACATCTGTACCTGTAAATCCAGAACACCATTGAAAAACCGGCCCTCCAGGTCCCAGGAATAATTGGTCTAAACAACCAAGCATCACAATCCCAAGGCTCAAATCTCGCTACCTCCACTGCAGCCATTTCCTCCAGAGAAGAATTACCTCCATCAGAACCTTCCTTAGGCCCAGACATCTCTACCAATACCTCTGCACTCCCAATGTCTACCTTAACACACCAATCAGAAAATGTGACACTCTTGCCGGAAGAACTAGAACTAAATTCTAGACTAGTAGACGAAGAAAAACCAAGACTATAAGAAACATCAGGATCCAGACATCTAGCCTAACTAGCCTCGTGAGCCACCGAGCCAACAGAACTGTCAGTTGAACGGAAATCATAAGGATCATCAGCCACCACACCATCAGCATAGAAAGGTGCCAAAGAAGAAAAGTAACTCGACGATCGTATCGCATAACCAGCTGCATTTGGTTGCGGACAGACGACGAAATCAGACATAATGGCGTCTGAACTTAGTAAGAAGACTAAGAGGTTGAGACGGTTAAATATGTTACCCGAAGATATTAAGAAATTAGTAGAAGAAACTCCCAGAAAGACCAAATTTATAGTTCCTAACACAGAAGGGGAAATAAATCTGCCCATCGATATAGAAATAGGAGAACCAGGTAGAGCAGGAACCAAACTATATTTTAGTATGGCTTTACTTCTCGTATCAGAAGAATTTTGGGACAGACATCTTCCAACAATTGAGGAGATTTTGAAATATACTTGCTCAATGGGACATGCCCAACAGTATCATCCTGATGATACTCGACTATTAATGGAAGCCATAGCAAAACACTACTTATGGCTAACGCCCTACCCATTCAAAGAAGAAGACTTAGAAATGAATGCATTTTTAAGTAAAGAATTAAGGAAACCTGTTGTACTACTTTTAAGGAAACTGAATTGGGTAATAAATAACTGGGAAGAAATAATAGCATTCATGATGAGCGGCACTCATCTAGAAGAATCAGCACATACCGCGGAGGAATTTTTTAATCTTAGCAAAGAACTTTCAGGAGCGTTCCTGAGAACACCAAAAGATCAATCGAAAGGCAAAGGTCGAGCACCTGAGACACCAGAAAGGAGGACTGGGTCAGCCAAAGAACCAAATGACAAAGACCAACCACCAGAAGATATAGAATTACCAGAAGACGATGATGATCTAGATACAGGACTAGACCAACAGAAGCAGAAAACACAAGGAGGAGGACAAGACTCCGATGATAGCGGAGATGATAGCTCGGACTCTGATAAGGCATCGTCAGTTGCAAGTCAAACTTTTAAAAGAAAACCCAAACAAGGAAAATCAGTTGAACACCAGCAATAAGAATCTACAACAGGAATGGTTATAACGGGTAACCATAAAGCAACAAATGCTTTAAAAGAAATAAAGATTGATATGCCAGAAAAATTAAGAGGAGAAGACAAAAAATGGCAAGACTCACAATATTTTGACTCTTGGGCTACAGCAATGCAATGTTGGTTTGTTATCAAAAGAATAGATTTGGAAGGCGCTTCAGCTTTGGAAATTGTTGGATTCAGAATGGAAGGAAGTACACTTACTACTTATAATCAATTTCTAAGAGAAAAAGGAAAGAATGCGACATTCTTTGGTTTCATACTAGTGCTAAGGGATTTTCTAATACCCTCTACTAGTAAGGACATTTTGTGGAAACGATGGGAGACAGCCACACCATACAAGGATGGACGTCACATGGGAATCAAACAGTTTGCCAACTGGCTTACTGAAATGCAAATCAAATTGATTGACAAGGATGGCAAACAATCAATATCGCAGGAAGTAAAAAGAAGAAAGTTTCTTAATCACCTGCCGCCATATATATTAGCTACATTAATTCCTTTAATCAAAGAAGAATGGTCATATGATCAGCTCGTACATCAAGTGGAGTCATATGAAGCTTCCAAGAAGGATATTGCCCCACCATCCACAACAAATACATCCTGATGACAACACCTTCGGAATGAAAATCGAAGTCACGGTCCATGCAGGGACCAGAATCAACGACAAAAAACAGGATTTAATCCTAGCAGCAATCCCAACACCAAACCCAATACAGAAAATCGGAAGGACTTAGATTGTGACACTATCACAAAAAAATTGGATTAGAAGATGAAGATGCAATTAATTAGAGACAAGAAATGTCTATGGTGTTGGAACCCTAGACACTTCTATAAGGAATGTAGGAAACGAAAAAATAAGGTACCTATGTGTACAGCCGCACAAGATTTAGCTATGCCGATAGCTACCAAGGATAAAAACAACAAGGATAAAATCAAGGAATGACCTTGTCAAGACAGGTACCAGATTTTAGCAAGGTATTCATTAAAGCTAACGAACACCCCGCACTAGCTTTAATTGATCTCCAAACAAAGGGAGGAGACTTAATCAATTCTCAATTTGTATACCTATACAAAATACCAACTAGAAGTATCTAGAAGAAATCATTAAGTACTGCAATTAAAGGCTCAAAAGGAATGATAGACAAAGCTTGTACTATCAAACTTGATTGGATAGGTTATGTAGAAGAACAAACATTCTATGTAGCTCATTTGACTGGATGGGACATGATACTAGGAGAACCTGCTCTCAGCAAAGTGCGAGCAATAATTCCTGCCCATCAGGAACCAGTTACTATCCAACCAGAAAATATTCCTCGATTCCAGCTAAGTGTATTGAAAGGATCTAGAACTATAGCGAATAGTATAAAATCAGCATATACTCAGGTCAGCTGCGAATCAGTTACAGATTATAGTGAACCAGATAATTGGGAAAATATTAGTGACGCAGAAGAAACCGATTCAGAAAGAGAACTCGTGACAGCTGTTTCTACGGTACAGAAACAATTCAACCCTGTAACGGAGTTTCCCTTATTATTTCCCAAGACAATTCCATGGGAATTACCTCCACTAAGAAAAATTAATCATTCTATCAAACCAAAAGCAGGAGCTACTTGGATACCAAAATAGTGACCCTCAGGACATCGATTTAAACAACAAATCCATGACAAATTAGTCGAAGAAGAAGCGTCAGGTCACATATATAGAGTAGAAAATGACACAAATACTATAGTCATGTTCACTATCCCTAAACGAGATAAACCGGAAGAAGCCAGACATGTCAATGATTGTCGAGACCGCAATTTAGCCATCGAACCAGACCACACCCCACCGCCAGATATTAATAAAGCAATGGAACTAGTAGTGGAGAATCCCATTTGGACTAAGCTTGATTTAGCCGACGGATTTTTTAATATCAGGAACAATAAAGAATCTGAGCAACACTCTACCTTTTTATGTCACATGGGATATTTCAGAAGTAGAGTTATACAACAAGGGGATCGTAACGCACCAGCTACCATAGTTCGCGTTATGCATGAAATTTTTAAAGACATGGTCTATAAAAATCTAATCATCTATATTGATGATATTATTATATTCTCTAAAACATATGAAGAACATGTAGAATTATTGAAGAAAGTACTTCAACGTCTACAAGATGAGAAATTCTATCTCAAAGAAAGCAAATGCCAGTTCTTTACTCCAAGATTGGAAATCTTAGGATACGTTTTGACATCAGATGGATTACATGTAGACCCGAAGAAGAGGACTACTATATTAACATTTCCAACTCCTACAAGAAAAAAGGATCTTAGAGGATTCCTTGGAATCGTTAATTATCTCAGCAGATTTATTCCTGACTTGGCATCGTATGCGAGCACCCTGTCAGAACTGTAAGGAGAAATAAAGAAATGGGAATGGACAGATACATAATACAGCATTTGAAAAACTTAAGGAACTCATGAATTCCTCACATGTTTTAAAACCCTGGAATAATGAATCTACTGAACCCAAATATTTAGTCTGTGATGCTAGTGATGTAGGACTAGGATCTTAGATAGGTCAAGGACCATTGACGCATATCAGACCATCATACTTCCACTCTAGAAAATTTAATCCAGCTCAACTTAATTATCCTACCTTTCAAAAGGAATTATTAGCGATTATTGACTCATTAAAATTTTTTGAAGCACAATTAAGAGGTCACAAGTTCACTATCCTTACAGACCACAAACCATTAGTAACCTTCCATACTCAAATGTCTGCAAGCCAGAAATTGAGGCGATGGTAAGATTACCTAATGGAATTTGATACAGACATACAGCATACTGCAGGAAAGGAAAATTTGATAGCAGACGCTCTATCAAGAAAGCATAAATACTTGGATACTCCCACTACTGAGGACGATTATATCTTTAACAGCATCGATCCTCCTAACCATACCTACAACCACAACATCTCTACCAACACTTTAAGAACTTTCCACTTACCAGAAACCTCTACTCAGAACAATATGGTTTCTGCGGAGCTATCAATTTCAAGCATGTCGACTGCGACTTCAACAAATGTCGTGGAAGAGCCGAAGAACTTGGACACCATATCTTCAGTCCATACTTCGAGGGCATCCCAGAGGAAGAAAGCGAATATGACATGATGAAGGAAGAAGAGTCCTCAGACGATGAGACTCTATCTACTATACCAGAACAAGTTTTCAGCGAGTATGATCGTATACCCAATATAAATAAGAACAAACCTTTAACAGTTATTGGACTAAGATATAGGCCTCCATCTTCTGAAAACGCACAACAAAATACCCTCGCTCCTGAAGAAGTGAAAGAAATTGCTATCGACCTGGCTCATAGCAATTGGCAACAACACAAAAGGATGCACTAGTCCTTTTACCATAATTTTTACTGTCCAGTTTATGGCAGCTCCCACGCCATGAACAACCACATGTTCACGTCGAAACATGTGCAATCTGCAACCACTACGGACATGGCAGTTTGAACTGTGACATGACAGCCTCAGTTCTTAAGAAGGAGAAAGAATTCCTTACGACTCGTATTGCGCATCTCGTATCCGCAAATGAGCCTCAAAAGGAACTAGCACCAGTACAACAAACGCCAGCTTATCCACCTCCACAAGCTCTCAGCCACGAAGAAGCTATCCAGGAAATCAGAGAATGGGCAAAAAGATGGATTACCAACAAGCCGACACGACCTACTCTCCAATCCGGCATTCAGTTCAGTAACCCTACCGAACAGATGAGCACCTGACAAATGGAACAGGAGATCATGAAAACTCCTGTTGCCCCTCAACAACCATGGAATACATCTCAACAACTAGCTGCAACCTCTAGCAGCAGTAACGCAATTCCAATCAACACCGCCGCCGTCACCACTCGTTCTAAAAAGTGAGTAGCCATTGACAAAGATTTACCCTTCTTCATTCAAGATACCAAGACCTCCAGACAGCGTTGTGATTTCTGTAAGTTCTCAGGACATAATGCTTCTACATGCAAGGAGGAGAAACCCACCATCAATGACTTCAACATAAGGATTGAACCGACCCTCAACAAGCTCATTGAAGAGAAATACATCAGCGACGGATGGGAAGATGACAAGGACTACTTCATCACACATAGTGTGCACCACGGGGCGAGTAAAACTCGCCTCGCTCGCCAAGACTCGCCTCGGTGAGCGAGTTTTTGTCTCCTCCACAACTCGCCGAGTCGGCTTTTTCCAACCTCAACTCGACTCGCAATTAATCGGTGATTTACAGATTACTCGCCAAGATTCAAGGCTAGCCTGCTTTAAACTGGGGCCTCTGCCCCAGGCGCGGTATACGCCACGGCGCCTTAGGTATATGGTTGCACGCGCGCGGGTGGGACCTTGGGTTTCTACGAATAGAAGCGTCTTTACCCTCCCTACAACTGAGGCCAGCTACGTGGAATGAAGTAAACCAATGATCCAGGACGCATGCACGCATAAGTATAATAAATGTCTATAGTATTTCTAAATGTTTATGTACATAGTAGCTAATACCACAAGAGACAGAAATATAATTAAACGGACCTGTCCTACCTTGCCATGTGCCTAGCGAACTCGAGGCCAAGAACCTGGCCCCTACGTTGGTCTGCGAACGAAAGTGGTGGGAGAACAGCGTAGACTAGGCTGGTGCAGAGGTAAGGCAAGCTGGATGGCGGAGGCAGGCATGGCAAGCTGGACGACGGAGGCATGGCAAGTAAAACAACGGAGGTAAGGCAAGCTGGACGATGGAGGGATGGCAAGCTGGACGGCGGAGGCATGGCAAGCTGGACGGCGGAGATATGGCAAAGGGGACGGCGGAGGGGAGGCAAGCTGGACGGCGAAGGCATGGCAAGCTGGATGGTGGAGGCATGGCAAGCTGGACGGTGGAGGCATGGCAAGCTGGACGACGGAGGTAAGGCAAGCTGGACGATGGAGGGATGGCAAGCTGGACGGCGGAGGCATGGCAAGCTGGACGGCGGAGATATGGCAAAGGGGACGGCGGAGGGAAGGCAAGCTAGACGATGGAGGCATCGCAAGCTGGAGAGCGGAGGCATGGCAAGCTGGACGATGGAGGTAAGGCAAGCTGGACGACGGAGGGATGGCTAGCTGGACGGCGGAGGGAAGGCAATACTCTCACCCAGATTGCAGGCAGTTCATGACTTGTGTTATTGATGAAAATTCCAGATGCTGGGGACGGAGAGCTCACTTGAAAGTTGTGCCTCGTGTGCCAGCGGTAGCTGCTGTACAGACTGTAATTTGGGGTGGCAGGCAGGGAGTTTAGGGGGGCGCTAGTCAACGCAACGGGTATGATCAACCCCGCTTGGCAGCTGGCTCGAGTATGCCAGCCTAGACTAGCAATATGCTAATGTTGCGCTATGCCTGTGCAGGCAACAGTCTCATTCGGCTGAACTATGTACAATACCTACGTCTTTGCGTGATTGAGATATTGCAGCCATAATATATGTCCTTGTCGATATATTGGCCACCTGATATATATATAGAATTCATGTCTTTACGGCCTATATATTTGCTTGGGAATTCATGCCTTCGCTGGCTATATATTTGCTTGGGAATTCATGCCTTCGCTAGCTATACATATGCTTGGGAATTCATGCCTCCGCTGGCTATATATTTGCTTTGGAATTCATACCTTCGCGGCCTATATACATATATGCATGGAATTCATGCCTTCGAGGCTTAGATATATGCTAGGACATCATATATATATATAGGGCGCAAAGACATGAATTCCATATATATATCAGGTGGCCAATATATCGACAAGGACATATATTATGGCTGCAACATCTCAACCACGCAAAGACGTAGGTATTGTACATAGTTCAGCCGAATGAGACTGTTGCCTGCACAGGCATAGCGCAACATTAGCATATTGCTAGTCTAGGCTGGCATACCCGAGCCAGCTGCCAAGTGGAGTTGATCATACCCGTTGCATCGACTAGCGCCCCCCTAAACTCCCTGCCTGCCACCCCAAATTACAGTCTGTACAGCAGCTACCACTGGCACACGAGGCACAACTTTCAAGTGAGCTCTCCGTCCCTAGCATCTGGAATTTTCATCAATAACACAAGTCATGAACTGCCTGCAATCTGGGTGAGAGCATTGCCTTCCCTCCGCCGTCCAGCTAGCCATCCCTTCGTCGTCCAGCTTGCCTTACCTCCGTCGTCCAGCTTGCCATGCCTCCGCTCTCCAGCTTGCAATGCCTCCATCGTCCAGCTTGCCTTCCCTCCGCCGTCCCCTTTGCCATATCTCCGCCGTCCAGCTTGCCATGCCTCCGCCGTCCAGCTTGCCATCCCTCCATCGTCCAGCTTGCCTTACCTCCGTCGTCCAGCTTGCCATGCCTCCGCCGTCCAGCTTGCCATGCCTCCGCCGTCCAGCTTGCCTCCCCTCCGCTGTCCCCTTTGCCATATCTCCGCCGTCCAGCTTGCCATGCCTCCGCCGTCCAGCTTGCCATCCCTCCGCTGTCCAGCTTGCCATCCCTCCATCGTCCAGCTTACCTTACCTCCGTCGTCTTGCTTGCCATGCTTCCGTCGTCCAGCTTGCCCTGCCTGCCTCCGCCATCCAGCTTGCCTTACCTCTGCACCAGCCTAGTCTACGCTGTACTCCCACCACTTTCATTCGCAGACCAACGTAGGGGCCAGGTTCTTGGCCTCGAGTTCGCTAGGCACATGGCAAGGTTGGACAGGTCCGTTTAATTATATTTCTGTCTCTTGTGGCATTAGCTCCCATGTACATAAACATTTAGAAATACTATAGACATTTATTATACTTATGCGTACATGCATCCTGGATCATTGGTTCACTTCATTCCACGTGCTGGCCTCAGTTGTAGAGAGGGTAAAGACACTTCTCTTCGCTTCTCTTCGTAGAAACTCAAGGTCCCCAGATGAAGTCAGTCGCGGGCGTGCAAGGCGCCGTGGCGTATACCGCGCCTGGGGCAGAGGCACCAGTATAAAACAGGCTAGCCTTGAATCTTGGCGAGTAATCTGTATATCACCGATTAATTGGTGAAGTGGTCCGAGGCGAGTTTTAGTAGGTCCCTCTTCCAAGGATGAGCTCCTGCGAATCCAAGGCAGGATACCAAGTTCAAATTCCACTCATTTAGGTAGAGTGCGAGGACGTGGTTTCGAGGGGTATGCAGTGTGGAATTTTTTCACAACACTAGGCGCATTCGAAAATATATCGGCAGGTTCCCAGGTAAGCTCGTCATAGCCTACCCAACGGGCAAGGTATTCTAGTGTGCGACCGCGGAAACGAGAGTCGACGATTTCGTCCACTTCCCATTCGGGTTCATCCTCAATGATCACAGGTGGTGGGGGAGGCTGGATTTGACCCGGAAGGGGGTCCGTGGAGGCAGGTTCGAGGAGTGAGACATGAAAAACGGGATGGATTTTCATAGATGCGGGGAGGTCGAGTTTATAGGCATGGGAGGAGACCTTCTGGATTATCCGGAATTTTCCCAACTTCTTGAAGTCAAGTTTTGTCGATGGGCGAGTTGTTTTAACATGTCGATGAAGTAACCATACTTGATCCCCTATTTCGAACTTAGGGGCCGGAATCCGAGATTTATTAGCTTGTTCGGAGTAGGTAGCTTATGCCCAGATCATTTCTGATCGAAGATGGGCATCCAGCTCAGCAAGGCAGTCTGCGTATTCTTTGATCACTTGGGGGGCGGGTAGCTTGGCGGCGGGGTTCGTGGTGATCTGGTATTTGGGATTTTCACTGTACATAGCCTGAAAGGGGGTGATACCTAGGGTCGAGGATAAGGTATTGTTGTAGGAAAACTCGGCCATGGTGAGTAATTCGGACCAGTTGTCTTGTTGATAATTACAGTAAGCCCGCAAGTATTGTTCTGTGATGGCATTGATTCATTCCGTTTGTCCATCAGTTTGGGGGTGGAAGGCTGTTGAAACCTTCTGTTGAATCCCAATGAGGGAGGTCAAGGAGCGAGTGAATTCGGATATGAATTGAGTGCCACGGTCTGAGACGATCGAATTGGGAATTCCGTGTAGGCGAAAGACATTATCAAAGAAGAGCTTAGCAATCTGCTTGGAATTGGCGTCCGTGTTGGTAGGTACATAGTGTACCATTTTTGACAATCGGTCAACTACAACCAATAAGGCATCGAATCCATTTGAGACGGGAAGGCCAGTAACAAGGTCCAAGGAGACAGATGACCACTTCCGAAATGGAACTTGAAGTAGTTTTAACAATCCATAGGGGCCATAGCAAGCTGGTTTAATCTGGGCGCAGGTATCACAATTTCGAAGGTATCGAGCTATGGTCTGGTGCATCTTTGGCCACCAGTAGTCTCGTGATACCAATTCATAGGTGGCTGCTTGACCGGGGTGTCCCGTAGCTGGGTGGTCGTGGTAGGTACGGAGAATGCGGAGGTGTATTTCCGGGGAGTCAGGAACATAAACTAGACCATTAACGAGTATAAGTCCCTCCGAGAGCTGACATTCAGCCAAAGGGATAATCGGGTGTTTTCTGGCGCCGTTCTTGAGGGCGTGCATAATCTCGAGAGTGAGCTTGTCAGTCTTGAGGGCGGCAAGAATGCCTTTATTGTTAACGATTGAGGCTACAGAAAGCAAAATTTCTCGGCAGGTATTAGGGCCTGTGTTGGGCGAGCACAACCATCCCCTTCCTCAGGGAGGTCTCCAGATCTCCTGGTGAGTGCATCGGCTTTGGTGTTCTGGGTGCCGGGTCTGAAGACAATCTTGAAGTTATATTGGGCTATTTCCTGCGCCCAACGAGCTTGTCAGCGTGAAAGCAAGGCTTTGGAGGTAAAGCTCTGTAGGTTGTGATGGTCGGTGAGGATAGTGAACGGTCGTGGGAGCTGGTGTAAGTAGATGTGCCATTTTTCAAGAGCCAGAATGATTGCTAGAAATTCCTTATCTCCAATGCCATAATTGCATTCAGCGGATGACATTTTTTCCGAAATAAATGCAACTGGGTGCAGAACACATTTCCCATCTTTTGGGTGTTTCTGTGACAGGATTCTGGAGGTAATATAATCTGAGGCGTCCGTTTCGACCAAGGTCTCGAGCTCAGGGTCGAAATGGCGGAGGATGGGTGTAGAGGTGAAGGTTTCCTTGAGAAGTTTAAAAACCTCTTCACATGAAGAATTCCAAACAAAAGGAACATCTTTTCGAAGCAAGTTAAAAAGAGGTTGGTAAAGAGCAGAATACTTATTGATAAACCTGCGGTAAAAATTGGCGAATCTAAGAAAACACTGGATATCCTTAACAGAACGAGGGGTCTCCCAATTAAGAACTGCATTGACCTTCTCGGGGTCCATTTCCAAGCCATACTCAGAGATGATAAATCCCAAGAATGAGGTTTTCTCAACCGAGAATTCGCATTTCTCTGGTTTTATAAATAACCCAGATTCCTTGAGTTTTTGGAGAACCTTTCGCACCTGTTCCTTATGTTCTTTTAGATTCCTTGAGTAAATCAAAATGTCGTCGATGTAGCATACACAGAAGATATCGAGGTATTCACAGAGGGTATCATTCATGAATCGTTGAGCGGTAGTAGGGGCATTAGTCAACCCAAAGGGCATAACTAGAAATTCAAAAAGTCTGTACCGAGTGCGGAAGGCAGTTTTCCACTCATCACCTTCTTTAATTCGGATTTGGTTGAAGCATGCACGTAAATCGAGGCATGTAAAGTATTTGCATCCTCGAATCTGGTTCAGAGTTTCTTCGATGTGAGGTAGCGGGTTTCTATCCTTAATCGTGATATCATTTAGAGCACGGTAGTCGACATATAGACGTAAGGAACCATTCTTTTTTTTGACAAATAGGACCGGAGAGGCTGCAGAAGAAGAACTGGCTCGTATGAAGGATTTGGATAAATTCTCATCATCTATTTGCGTACTTCCTTGAGTTCTGAGTCAGACATAGAGTACATGCGGCCAAAAGGAGGTTTGGCTCCTTCTTGCAAAGGGATAGCATGGTCAACGTATCAATGTGGGGGTAGTATTCTAGCTTCTTTTTCTGAAAAGAGAGCAAGATAATCATGATATTCAGAAGGAACCAATTTAGCAGCAGGTTCAACGGACTCATCCTCGTCAACGGAGGCATATATTGCTGCAATACAGAGGCGAGCATCCGGGTCCTTGATAGCAACCCGAAAAGCTGCTCTGGAAATAATTGATATCCGAAGTGGGTTAGTCGTGGGAGGTGTTTTCGGAGGGCGGGTTGGTATGCAATGGGCATGGCAAAATCTGGTGGCGAAGGCGATGGTATTAACTGACCAGTCAATCGTTGGGTTGTGTCGCCTAAGCCATGTTTTTCCCACAATAAGTCCCACCCGGCTAACTTGGTAACATGGAATGTGAGGGTTTCTTGATGTTGGTCGATAGAGAGTTTCAAGGTGCAAGTGTGTGTGATTTTTCTGATAGGTGAAGGTTTCCCATCAGCAAGTATGAGATCTTCTGGCTTGTTTTTCACGTCAATGGCAAGTTCATGTTCATGGCATAGTCAATATCAATAAACTGGGAGCTAGCTCCCGAGTCTACTATGCACGTGCAGAAAGCTCTTCATTGACTATACACGGCAAAGCAAGTGGGTCTTCAGACCCCAAATCATGACAATCAGCAGAAAGCACAGCAATTCTAGAAATTCGCAACGCATTCGCAAGGCGCCGTCGACGAGCTAGTTGTTGACGGGACTTACGAGAAACCAAAGGTAATACATAACCAGTACCTTCTAAGTGGACTTGCTTCAAAACAGAAAATGAATTAAACACATGGACAGGGTCATGGACAGTATTGATGGCGCCAGGTTGCATCTGGCACTCTCTGATCGGCCATCATTGATCAAAGAGTACGTTCGTTTTTTGACAACTCAAAGAGATTGTCAGTGGTGGTATCGGGAGAGGCAGTGGGGGTAGTACCGGCTATAGCAACTTTTTATTTTTGGCTGAGACCGGGCAGACTGTTGCCCAATGACCAGATCCTCCACAATACATACACAGGTTATTGTCTCTGAGGTGTTTGTGGATTTCAGGAGTTAAGGGTCCACGTTTTTTCGTTGTGGTCGAAAGGTCCATGGGTCCAGCGGCGGTACCAACCAAAGTAGAAGGGGCTGGTGAATAGGTAGGGGTCGTGGATTGGTTGGAGCCGAGGCTCTAAGAGGGTGTTGGGTGCGTAGGAGTTTAGCGCGGTTGTCCAGCTTAATACAAAGTTGGACAAATTCGTCGAAAGATTCTGGGGGAGAGGCTTGATAGGAAAGGGCTATTTTGAGCCCGGTATTAGCCCCATTGGTAAAGAAGGATATTTTAGTCCTATCATCGTAGGCTAAAATTGTCGCATGAGTTGCAAACTCAGCATGGTAAGAGGAACAATCGCAGTCTCCTTGGCGGAGATTAAGCAATTTGCGTTCTGCAGTGGCGCGAGCATCGGGATCGTCGTAGGCATTTTTCAATGCCTTAGCGAAGGCTTCATAAGTAGGGAAATCAACGGTCCCACTTGTTTTGTTGAGGTGGGGCTCAAACCAATCGGCAGCAGATCCAGAGAGGTAGGAAGCAGCATAGGCAATTTTGGCTGCTTCACTAGTATATCGAGAGGGATCGGAGGAGAACACCAAAGAAAGCTTGGTGAGAAATCGAGTGAATTTTGATCGAGTGCCATCAAAATTCTCAGGCTCATGGACTTTAGGGCACGAGTGGAGGTAGGCGCTGAAGCGCGGTCATGGAGGAGGCTTGGGAGGGTTAAGCCATATTGATATCTGCGGTTATAATAGATCCAGAGTAACTCAGTTGAGGTAGAAGTGCCTGTGAGTGGTTGAGCGAAAGTTGATGGTACTCCGCATGCTGACTGTATGCCGGCACCATGGGCTGCATGAATGGCGGTGAAAAACGAGGCGGGAGTTCCTGCAGGAATATGTGGTAGAGCAGAAGGAGGGGTATTGTCAGTTCGGAGGGCAGCGACCAAGGTGCGCCACATAGCAATTTCAGAAGGTGGAGCGGAGCCGGAGGCCTCCATACGTGCTTCGGACATATTTATTTGTAGTGGAGACTATATGTGATGCAACAAAATGTTATGGACGGAGGTTGGAAGGTAATTCCCGCGTCGACACGGTAAACAATGACTTATTCTGGTTCGGGGTATCACCTGCGATCGCAGGTGATGGACGCGAGTGTCAAGGTATCGCACACGTAGGGAGCTCTACGTGTGTGATCAGGTGCCTAGGGACTTCGGCGAAACCAAAGTGAGCAAGGTATCAAGGTCAAGGTGAGAAGGCGAGGTAGTCTGAGCTACACTCAAGAACAGTGGTGCAGATATATTCGTATAACAACTAGGTACAGGAAGGTAGACAAGTTGTTGCGTGGGGAAGAAAGAAACAGAATACAGACGCAAGAACAGGCTTCTTTTATAGAGATCCTGTCTCTATCTCGAACAACACCTTTTTGGCTAATACAACGGTCTAGACAAAGCATAACGGAAGATGAACACGCAAGCCAGCTCACGGATACACGGATCCTGTGAGATCGTCGAGAACGAGGTGTCTGGCAATAACAGATAATGCTGGTGCGAACAGAAGACCTGAAGAATTGTACATAAGCGAAGGTGAAATTTCTGATAAGCTAAAGAAAGAGTTTTGAGCGAGAGCAGGTTGTTCCCAATCTGAGAGTCGTGCCAGTTTTGGTTCGACTCTCAAATAAGGTCTGGGTCAAAATAGGGTTCGAGGGTTTCCGGGGTATTTCCTAAATCTGAGAGTCGTGCCAGTTTTGGTTCGACTCTCAAATAAGGTTTGGGTCAAAATAGGGTTCGAGAGTTTCCGGGTATTTCCTAAATCTGAGAGTCATGCCAGTTTTGGTTCGACTCTCAAATAAGGTTCGGGTCAAAATAAGGTTCGAAGTTTTCCAGGGTATTTCCTAGTTTGAGAGTCATGCCAGTTTTGGTTCGACTCTCAAGTGTCAAATCCATAAGCGAGCGACTAGGACTTCCGGGATGCGGTCGGATGTCGGCTAGCCAGGAGAGGCAGGGTCGAGAACATAGTCACATGATATACTTTGGCAAGTGCGTGGGTTGCCGGCGATATCGATCGGGGTCAGGATCGTAATTCGAGAGGGTTTGTAACATATATAATACTTTTCATATCAGCAAACTCAAACCCTACTATAAAAACGATCCTACCCAGTTTCTTCATAGACAATCTCAGGACCAGGACCAATTCAAGAAGATCATTATGAAGTTGAAAAGATATTAGAATTTAGAACAGCTCCTCGAACTGGAGAAAGACAATATAAGGTCAGATGGCTAGGATACTTTCCTAAATATGATTCCTGAGTAAACGTCAAGTACATCACCACTGAAATTCTACAAGACTTCTGGACGACCAGAAGTATGGAAGACACATTCAAGAGACGTCTAAGGACTAAAAGAAAACAAAGACTACGAACCAGAGATGAGACCCGAGCTCTCACCCAACAAGAACGAGATAGAATCATGAGTCAAGGAAACACTAAGGATATTCATGTTAATGCTAATGTATTAACAATGCATCAAATCTTAGGATGTATGGAAACCAATATGGCAGAGCGAAAGAAGTAAGGATAGGAAATCCTTCTATGTGGGGAAGTGTAATAGACAACGTTATTTCATTGCTTATATAATTGATTATATACTTTTGTATTTCCTATATTACTACTATGTTATGTAACTAAGCTCTCGGTTGAAGGACTAGCCTTCTACCACCTCCTATTGCTTTATAAGCGTCCATAGTACGCTGAATTTGCCATGGGAAGTTCCATGGCACTTGCCATATGAAGACAACCTTATTATGGCACATGACCTTTGTTTAAAGGCATGTGAGTCATTACTATGGCCACATGACCATCGTTTATAGCATGTGACTCATTACTATGGCCACATGACCCTTTTTGTACAGCGCACTACCTTCTAGTATGCCACCCTTTATTGTATTTATTTCCTTAGTCATCATATCTCAGACAAGTATAAATAGGCCGCTGAATTCCCTCTGGAATCTAAAAGAAAGACAAGAAGCAACCAAGCAAGCACTCAGAGCAAGCAAGCCTATATTCCGATCAGATCAAGATTATATAGCTTAGATAGCACAAATCATATAAGATAGATTACACCAGTTAATTACTGTTCCCTTTAGGAACGTCCCATATAGTAATCTCCCTACCCTTCTGAGGTCTTACCTCAGCAGAACCGAAATACACAAACGTCCATGCCTACGGATATGGATTGTATAAACGGTACCAAAAGAATACTGTCTAGTACTATTCATTACAATTTCTCAAAGACTTTGAAGACCTCCCCGTTCCTCGCCAATTATGGCTGGCACCCTCGTTTCGTGGACTCCCTAGCACCTCTGCACAAGGCTAGAGAGAACACCCTAGCTAAGGAGTTCGCTACGGAGATTGCTGAGTTGCACTCCACCCTCAGAGCTGAACTAGCTTATGCTCAAGCTAGACAGATAGAATATGCAAATGAATCTAGGTTGCCAGCCCCGAGATACCAGCCAGGAGACAGAGTATGGCTTTCCAGTCGGCACTTCTGGACAGAATGACCTTCATGTAAACTGGACCACAAGTTCTTAGGTCCTTACGAGGTATTGGGGAGTGTGGGTACTCACGCTTATCGGCTAAAGTTCCCTATGTACATCAAGTGCCACCCTATCGTCCATGTATCGGAGATCGAACCGGCGGCCGATAACCCCCTCCCTAGACAGAAACACCCCTTTCCTCTGCCAGTAGTAATCGAAGGTGAAGAGGAATGGGAAGTTGAAGAAGTGCTGGATTCAAGAAAGAGGTATGGCAGGTTACAGTATAAGGTGAAATGGATCGGAGATGAGGAAACCACCTGGCAACCAGCAGAGGATCTGGAAAACGCCCTAGACCTGGTCACCCTATTCCATCAGCATTACCCTCTCAAGCCTTGTTCAGCCCAATGATATTTTTGTCTTGTCTTCGTTGATTTGGAGTTGGGGTTATGTTTTATTGTTTTGTTGTTGTTAGGTTGTTCTTACTATTATCATACCCAGGCCTTCGTATCACTGGAGCTCTTGCCTAAAAAGGGGGATAGTGTAACAACCGTCCCTCTTTACTATTGTTATTGTTCTTATTGTTGCCTAGTACTGGGTTGTGTTTTGAGAGTCATGCCACTTCCAGCATGACTGTCGGGAGTTCCCTATCTCAGAACCTTATTCTGTTATCAGCCTTAGCTTCTTGGGCCACTATGTATATATATCTCCTCACTCTCGCACTCACATTGGATCCCCATCCAACGTCTTGTATACCCAATACAGGACCTTGCTTCTCCCAGTGCTTGTGCACCTCCCTTGTGTACTTCCTTGTCTCGTGAACAGCTCTGCAGTACAGCTGCCTCCCTCCGACATACGTGGCAACCACTTCCACGTGTCTCTTGTCCTTGCCTCTTACCTCCTGCCCTTGCCCCATCCCAGCCTTCCTCTAGTCACACACGTAGCATTCCTATATGTGTCTTGCCTTAGCCTCTGCCTTCTGAACATCCTGCCCTCCATGACATCGTCCGTGATATTCGTGACAGGTGTCCGTAACAAGCCTACTTTCACTAGTTACATATATAGCGCTCCTATATGTGTCTCACCTTGTTCCTGTCCTCACTCTGGCATACCCCTTGGTCACCTTGTTCCACAGAGCCCTTATTACAGGTATTTTTCATATATCTTCTAGTATCTTCTAGTATTTCTAAAAGATACTAGGAGACATTTTGCTAATTATAGAGATACACTTTGTCTTCAGTAGCAATACTATCTCTAAAGATTTTAGAAACAAACTATTTTCTTTTCTGATATAGAAAAATATAGAAAAGTATATATAGAACTGCTATACTTATAAATAGTTAAAGTCTATTTACTATACCCTTTATAGAACCTTAAAGCCTCTTGAAATTTTAGATCAAGTTTAGAAATACCTAACTATAGACTTTGTAACTTGGTTGCTAGAGGACTTAAAATTTAATACTATCCTAATAGTAATAGATTGACTAATAAAGATAAGGTATATTATACTTTACTAAAATATATGCTCTACTTTAGAGCAAGCTAATTTCTATTTTAGTAATATATTCTAGTATTATAGCCTTTCTAAATCTATTGTGTCTAACTAAGGACCTTAGTTTATTTTTGACTTATAAAAAGTCTTATATAAACTTTTAGAGATTAAGATATATCTCTTAACTATTTACTATCTTTATATAAATAGCCAGTTAGAAAGGATAAATACTATAATAAAATAATATCTATAAGTCTATATCAACTACTAGTAGAATAACTAGATATTCTTATTGGTAACCTATAAGTTTGTTGCTAACAAGTAGTTTTTAGAGTCTTTAAAAACCTCTCTCTTCCTAGCTAATTATAGTTAGTACTCTTAGTTCATAGATGCTTTAGTACTTCTATAAGATACTAGAATTAATACTACAGCTAAGAAGCTTACAGTTGGGATTGTAGAGTTCTATTCTATTCTAGAGTTAAAGCTAGTATATACTTAAAGTCAGTAATCAGAGTATGTAAAACAGCTCAAAATTACTAGCCCTAAAGTACTAACTCAAAGATAAAGTATAGCTTTCTAGCTAGTACTTCTAAACTAAAAAGCTTAACTATAAGTTTCTAGGCCAATTCAAAGTATTAGCAACTGTAAGTACTTATGCCTACTAGCTAAAGTTCTTTAGAGATATTAAATACTACCCTATTATTCATATTTCAGAAATTGAACTAGCTGTAAATAATTTTCTTTCAAGTTAAAGGTATTTTCTATCTCCTTTTATAGTGATTGCAGAAAAAAAGAAGTAAAAGATTAAAGAGGTACTAGATTTTAAAAAGTATTCTGGCTGAGTCTAGTATAAGGTCAAATAGTTAGGAGATAAGGAAACTACCTAGTAACTTATAGAGGACTTAGAGAATGTAGAGAATTTAGTTACTCTATTCTATTAGCAATACCTAAGGAAGTCTTACCTAGTTAAATAATATTATACCTTTTAAGAGTTATATAGTGGAGCCTGTCTAACTCTTATTGTTGTTATTATTTAGAGTTAGGGTTCTTGTTTATATTATTGTTTACTATATTAATTTTACTAATTGTCATATTTAGGCCTCCTTATTACAAAAGCTCGAGCCTAAAAGATAGATAGTGTCATAACTATATTCTTGTAACAATGGCTCTGGGGACAAAGTGACTAAGGAGTACGGCAGAGCTAGGGCAACACATACATAGGAACACTATGTATATGACTAGGGGAAGGCTGGGACAGGGGGCAAGGGTAAGAGATAAGAGAAGTAGAGGGTAAGGGGCACGAGACATATAGAAGCAGTTGCCACATGTGTCAGAGTAGAGCAGCGATACTGCAGAGTTATTTACGGGACAAGGCAAGAGGAGAGGGTGTACAAGAGGGTACACCTTTACGGAGAGAGGCAAGGTTTGTATTAGGATATAAGACATTAGATAGGGATCCAACGAGAGAGCAGAGAGAGTGCACTATATATACAGGCTTCCTTCCTGGCTGGCCAAGGCCACCGGAAGGATTAAGGTTTCTCGAGACCTCTTATCTCTGGAGTCGAGATAATAATGATATCCAATAGGAAATACCAACAATAACGAGAGTCGGGCAGAATCCCACCTGACTGTCAAACCCAGGGTCGGAGGGGACGGTTGTGATACTATCCCCCCTTTAGGCTCAGAGTCCCAGTGACGAAAGGCAAGGCAAAAGGCAAGGCAAAACAAACAGACGAAACAGGCGAGTGAAACCAATAACCCATAATACAATCCCAATACTGGAAGTACATACCAACAATAATCATGACAACAATGGTAATAACAACAGTGACAATAACGACCCTAATAACCAATTTCCAGAATGACAAGAACATCACTAGGTGGGGCGAGGCTTCTGGAGGTAACGCTGGTGGAATAGTGTGACCAAGTCCTGTGCGTTTTCTAGGTCCTCTACTAGTTGCCAGGTCTCTTCGTCCTTCAGCCATTTAATCTTATACTATACATACCCATACCTCTTTTGTGAGTCTAGTACCTACTCAACCTCCCATTCCTCCTCACTTTCAATAACTATAGGAGGAAGTGGGGGGTGTTTCTATCCTGGAAGAGAGTCCTCTATAGCGGGCTGAATCTCAGGGACATGGACAACCAGGTGGCATTTAATGTCTTTGGGGAACCCCAGGCAGTAAGCGTGAGTGCCCACGGACTCCAGCACTTCAAAAGGACCTAGGAACTTATGGTCAAGCTTGCAGGAAGGGCATTCTATCCAGAAATGGCAGCTGGAGAGCCATACCTTATCTCCTAGCTGGTATTGGGGAGCTAGCAACTATGATCTATTGGCATACTCTGCTTACCTAGCCAGTACATATCCTAGCTCGGCTTTCAAGGTATGGTGGAGTTCAGCGATTCCAACCGTGAACTCCTTAGCTAAGGGGTGGACTTTTTACAGAGGTGCCAGAGCCTCCACGAAGTGAGGATGGCAAATATAGTTAGCCAAGAAAGGCGAGGTTTTGGAGGATTCCGAGAACTGGTTGTTCATGGCGAATTCGTAGGTAGTCAGTAATGAAACCCAGTTATCCTACTGGTAATCAATGAAGGCCCGCAGATATTGCTCTATAATAGCATTTATCCTCTCCAATTGGCCATCTATCTGGAGGTAATATGCTATTAACAAATGCACTTTGATCTCCAGAAGCTTGCAGAAGGCTCTCCAAAAGTCTCAGGTGAAGTGAAGGCCACAGTCAGACACAATGGATTCAGGGAGCACGTAATACCAGAACACATTATTGAGGTAGAGGTTAGCCAACTCCGGAGCAGAACAGGTATCCCGACAAGGTATGACATGCCTCATCTTTGTCAGCCGATCTACCACTATTAAGATAGTATTCAATCCCGAGTCTTCTGGCAATCCCATCACGAAATCCATTGCCAGGTGCAGCTACCACCGATCCGGGATATCCAGAGGCTTTAAGGTGCCATATGGGGTATGGTGGATGGGCTTAGCATGCTTACAAATATAGCAGTTCCATACGTACCACTCCATGTCCTTCCACTAGTCAATCCAGATATATTCCCTAACCAGGAGCTCTAACGTCTTTGCCACTTCAGGGTGACCCACCACTAGGGTATCGTGGTAGTTCTTAATCAGCCTCAGGCATAACTCTACTCCTTTCGGTACATAGAGCCATTCGAGGTGATAGAGGAGGTCCTCCTGTACTATACACTCAGCCAGGGAAATCTTGGGGTGGCGGTGCTGGCCGGAATCCACTACAGTGATGATTTCCTTGGCCAGAAGGTCGTCCTCATATGCCTGTCTCACCAGTTGTTAGAGGTTGGCTCCTACATCAGCCTCCGCATCAGCTTCCATATCAGCCTCAGCTTCAGCTTCTGCATCAGCCTCAGCTTCAGCTTCCTCATTAGCTTGAGCTTCAGCTTCCATATCAGCTTCAGCTTCGGCTAGGATGTTGGCTACCAGATCAAAGTTTTTGGACTTCAATACCACGTGATTTTGGTATTTTAGCCTTTCATCCCCCCCCTTAGGAAGATCTCCTGATCTCCAAATTAATGCATCGGACTTGCCACTAGCCTTTTCGGGATGGTATTTAATCTTAAAGTTGAACTAAGAAAGGAATTCCGACTACCTAGCCTGCCATCGATCAAGCAGCTTAGTAGTTGTAAAATACGCAAGGTTCTTGTAATCAGATAATACCTCTATAATCCCTTTAGCTGACTCCAGATATGGCCTCCACTTCTTGAACGCCCTTACGATGGCCATTAACTCCTTGTCATAGATCTTGTAATTGCATACAGCCAGGGAGTACTTTTTCAAGAAGTAATCCACTAGATGGAGGATGTTGTTTTCGTCATTCTGGGACAGGATTCCCATAGAAACATAGTTGGAAGCATCAGTTTCAATGACACATTCCTGGTCAGGGTTGAAATGGACCAGTATCGGTACTGAGCAAAAGGCTTCCTTGAGGTTCTGGAAGGCTAACTGAGCTTTTGGATACGACTGGAAGGCCTTTTTCGTTATTGAGCCAGCTTCAGCCTTCATTTTCGTCAAGGCTGTCAGGTGTGCCGCGATCCTTGAGTATCCCAAGATAAACGGGCAGTAAAAGTTAGCAAATCCTAGAAAGACTTGCATATCCTTCAAATTGGCTGGGGTTTTCTACTCCTGAATTATGGCAACTTTGGCAAGGTCTATCCAAATGCCTTTCATGATGATAATCAACCACAGATATTTGACCTCCTGTACATGAAACTCGTATTTCTCGGGCTTGAGGTACAATCCGGCTTGTTTCAGCTTTTCCAATATGTAATAGAGAACGTTGTTTCATTGCTTATATAATTGATTATATACTTTTGTATTTCCTATATTACTACTATGTTATGTAACTAAGCTCCCGGTTAAAAGACTAGCCTTCTACCACCTCCTATTGCTTTATAAGCATCCATAGCACGCGGGATTTGTTATGGGAAGTTCCATGGCACTTACCATATGAAGACACCCTCATTATGGCCACGTGACCTCTGTTTAAGGCATGTGACTCATTACTATGGCCACATGACTATCGTTTAAGGCGTGTGACTCATTACAATGGCCACATGACCATCGTTTAAGGCGTGTGACTCATTACTATGGCCACATGTGTCACAACCGTCCCTTCCCAGCCTAGTCTGACCTCGTTGTTGTTATCTCGGCTCCCGAGATAAGGGGTCTCGGGAACCTTATTCCTTCCGATGGCCTTGGCCAGGAAGGAAGCCTGTATATATAGCTTGCTCTCTCCGCCCTCTTGTTGGATCCCTATCCAATGTCTTGTATATCCAATACAGGACCTTGCCTCTCCCAGCGCTTGTGCACCTCCCTTGTACACCCCCCCCCCCTTGTCTTGTGAACTACTCTGCAGCACAGCTGCCTCCCTCCGACACACGCGGCAACTGCTTCCGCGTGTCTCGTGCCTCTTGCCCTTGTCCCCCGTCCCAGCCTTCCCCAGTCACACACGTAGCGTTCCTACGTATGTATGTATGTTACCCTAGCCCTGCCCTTGCCTTGCCCCTAGCCTTTCCCCTGATCACACACGTAGCGCTCCTATGTGTGTCTCACCTTGTTCCTGTCCTCACCCCGGCGTACCCCTTGGTCGCCTTGTCCCCTGAGCCCCTGTTACACTACGTTGGATCACCCTGATCAACCGGTACGCTCAATGGCTGCCCAAGACACCACTCCCGTGCTCGCAGCCAGATTTCGAGCCTGGCAAGCTCTACCCATTCCCATGAACCAGGCCAATTTCGGCAGCTATCGTCAGACCATTATCGATATATACCTGGCGGCGGATGCCTTAGGCCAACGACTAGAATCGGCCATACATGAAGGACAACAAAAACAGACCAGGGCCAATGACGAAGTCACAATACTCACCGAAGACCTCCTTTCATGCCAGGCCGACCTCGCCTCCTGCCAAAACAACCTTGTGACTGCCCAGAACGACTTAGTCAACGAAAGAAGAACCATTCAGACCCTGAATAGGGCCCTGGACACGATCGGATTCCAAACAGCCCCAGCACCCCAAGCATCCCAGACACCCAAAACCCAAGATCTCCCTACCCCGCCAAAGTTCAATGGCGACAGGACTCGCCTGAAAGCCTGGAAAAATTCCATCAAAATCAAACTAACTGGGGATGCTGCAAAATTCCCTACCGTTCAGCACCGATTAGCTTATGTATACGGCCTATTGGAGGGCAGAGCTTTGGACCAGGTCCAACCCTATATGCTCGATGACCGCTTCAACCTTCCTGATGTTGCTGCTCTGCTCACAATCCTCGACCGTGCCTTCGGAGACCCAGACCCCATAGGTACAGCAACTCGCGCTCTCCAAATACTAAAACAGAAGGGCCATGACCTCTCAACATACGTGGCAGAATTCTCAAGGTTGGCAGTAGAGGTGGAGTGGAACGATCGGGTGAAGCTGGAACAGTTCGAGGAAGGCCTCAATATTGAGCTCAAACAGGCCCTCCTCCAATCTCCAGATGTCAAAACCCTGGGTGAATTCATTGATCAGGCATCCAAGATGGAGCAAAAGATGGCTAGGTTGAGAGTCCAGGTCAGCGTCCCCAGTACCTATCGGCCTCCTGTTAAAGCCCAGCACCTCCAGCAACAAACTCGACCCCCGAACCCTAGCCCTCAGACCCAAGCTACAGCCAATAAGCCAGCCCACCCATCCCTGGTGGCGGGCGGCACCACCCCCATGGATTTATCATCAGGAAGGCCCCGCCTGACACAAGAAGAGAGGGAACGTCGCCGCAACAATGGGTTGTGCATTGCCTGTGGGAAAGGGGACCACTTCATCGCGGCATGTCCCCTCCGCAAGAACCGATCCCTGGCCGCCCACGCCATATCTGAATCACGGATCGAAGAAGTTGAAGAGTCGCGAAAAGGAGAGTCCCTTGCCTAGTTACTGACACTAGCAAGGGACCTGCTCCAGGCTGCTTACCTTTGTCTTTGTCTGCATTTTCTGAGTCTTCCGCTTCTTCTGTTGTTGACGAATCTCACTTGTTCAGCGAGCATTTTGTTGTATCTATCTCCCTCAAAATCAATAATGATAGAACAATTACCACGTCAGCACTCATAGATTGCAGAGCCTCAGGAATTGCATTCGTTGACCAGGCCTTTGTCAGTAAATTCTCCATACCCACGTCTAAGCTCAAAACCCCCCGTGTTCTGGATGTCATCGACGGTCGACCCATCTCCTCTGAGGATATCACTGATATTGCGTGCGTGCCTGCCCTAGTCGGGGATCACTCCGAGGCAAACCTCCCAATGTTCGTGACAAAGTTCAAATACCCAATTGTCCTTGGAATCCCCTGGCTTAGAATGCACGATGTATCGGTCAGCTTCGGCTCCTATACCCTGCAGTTCAACAGCCAATATTGCAAAAAGCACTGCGGGAACCCAAAGGCCACCGTCACTGGGTTGTGTGCCTTGCCTACCCCGATAATCTACCCGACTCAGGTGGTGCACCTGCCTGCGCACCTCGATGCCAATTCCCCTGTTCCCCCGGTGCCCCTGTTCCCCCTGTGCCCCCTGTTCCCCTATGCCCCCTGTGCCCCTATTCCCCCTGTGCCCCCTGTTCCCCCTGTGCCCCCTGTTCCCCAAAAGCCTCTGAACGTTAGCTTCATCGGGGCAGGGGCTTTCGCTTACCTCACCAGGAGGCACAAGCTGAAGGCTCATGCCCTGTCCATACACGAGGTGAACCTGGAGATTAATAAGACATGGTCGAAGGAGGAGTGGAAGTCCATGGTACCGGACGAATACCACGAATTCATCGACCTGTTCTCGGAGAAGGCCACAGAAAAGCTCGCACCCCACCGGCCATATGACCCCACGATTCCGCTGATAGAGGGTAAGACCCCCCCTATGGGCCCCTCTACGGAATGTCCCGGTTGGAGCTGGAAGCTTTGAAGAAATACTTGGAGGAAAACCTCAACAAGAGCTTCATTCACCACAGCTCCTCACCAGCGGGTGCCCCGGTGCTTTTCGTAAAGAAATCGGACGGCTCCCTCCGGTTGTGTGTCGATTACCGGGGCCTAAACGAGATAACGGTCAAAAACAGGTACCCCCTACCCCTAATCCAGGAGACATTAGCCAGGCTCTCCAAGGCCAAATGGTTCACCAAACTGGATTTGAGAGGGGCATACAACCTGGTACGGATCGCCGAGGGGGAGGAGTGGAAATCTGCCTTCCGAACTCATTATGGCCACTTTGAGTATAATGTTATGCCTTTTGGGTTGACTAACACCCCGGCCTCTTTCCAGCACTTTATCAATAACACCCTGCGAGACTTTCTGGATGTGTTCTGCATGGCCTACCTTGACGATATCCTGATCTATTCGGATACCCTGGCAGAGCACAAAATCCATGTTCGCCAAGTGTTGGAAAAGCTGGAGCAAGCCGGATTGTACCTCAAGCCTGAGAAATGCGAGTTTCATGTGCAAGAGGTCAAGTATCTGGGGTTAATCATCACCACGGAGGGCATCAGGATGGACCCTGCCAAGGTTACCGCTGTCCAGAATGGCAAATTCCAGCGAATCTCAAGGATGTCTAGGCATTCCTGGGGTTCGCCAACTTTTACCGGCGTTTTATCCTGGGATATTCGAAGATCGTAGCCCCCCTCACCGCCCTGACCAAAAAAGACCGGCTTTTCGACTGGAATCCAGAAGCCCAATCTGCCTTCCAGAACCTTAAGGAAGCCTTCTGCTCAGCACCGATCCTCGCCCATTTCAACCCTGACCAGGAGTGTGTTGTCGAAACCGATGCCTCCGACTATATGTCCGCGGGAATCCTGTCTCAGAACGATGATAACGGTATCCTCCACCCAGTGGCCTACTTCTCGAAAAAGCACTCCCCGGCCGAGTGCAACTACGAGATCTACGACAAGGAGCTGATGGCCATCGTGCGAGCATTCGAGGAGTGGAGGCCACATCTGGAGTCAGCCAAGGGGATTATCGAGGTGTTGTCCGATCATAAGAACCTTGAGTATTTCACCACCACCAAACTGCTTAACCGACGGCAAGCCAGGTGGTCGGAGTTCTTATCTCGTTCAACTTCAAGATCAAATACCGGCCAGGCAAGGCTGGTGGGAAACCGGACGCCTTGACTAGGAGATCAGGTGACCTCCCTAAGGGGGGGGATGAAAGGCTAAAATACCAAAATCAGGTGGTATTGAAGCCCGAAAACCTTGATCTAGCGGCCAATGTCCATGCTGAAGCTGAGGCTAATGCTGAAGCTAAGGCTAATGCTGAAGCTGAGGTTAATGCTGAAGCTGAGGCTAATGCTGAAGCGGAGGCTGAGGCGAGAGCTACCTCCGACAACTAGTGAGACAGGCATACGAGGATGACCCCCTGGCCAAGGAAATTATCGCCGCAGTGGATTCCGGCTAGCGCCGCCACCCCAAAATTTCCCTGGCCGAGTGCACCGTCCAGGAAGGCCTCCTATACCACCGGGAACAGCTCTATATACCAGAAGGAGGAGGGTTATGCCTGAGGCTGATCGAGGAACACCACGATACCCTGGTGGCGGGTCACCCTGGAGTGGCCAAGACGTTAGAGCTTCTGGCCAGGGAATACACCTGGATTGACCAGCGGAAGGAAGTGGAGCGGTACATATGGAACTGCCATGTTTGCAAGCGTGCTAAACCTGTCCGCCATGCCCCGTATGGGACCCTGAAACCTCTGGAGATTCCGGATCGGCCCTGGCTGCACCTTACCATGAATTTCGTGACGGGATTGCCGGAAGACTCGGGGTTCAACGCCATCCTGATGGTGGTTGATTGGTTGACAAAGATGAGGCATGTTATACCTTGCCAGGATACCTGCTCTGCCCCAGAGTTAGCCAACCTCTACCTCAATAATGTATTCCGGTATCACGGCCTCCCTGAATCGATCGTATCTGACCGTGGCCCTCAGTTCACCTCGGACTTTTGGAGAGCCTTCTGCGAGCTTTTGGGGATTAAAGTGCGCTTGTCAACGGCATATCACCCCCAGACGGACGGCCAATCGGAGAGAATGAATGCCATCATGGAGCAGTATCTGCGGGCCTTCGTCAACTACCAGCAGGATAACTGGGTTTCGTTGCTGGCCACCTGTGAATTCGCCACGAACAACCAGTTCTCGGAATCCTCCAAAACCTCTCCTTTCCTGGCTAATTACGGTTGGCACCCCCGGTTCGTGGATGCTCTGGCGCCCCTGCAAAAAGCCCACCCCCCAGCTAAGGAGTTCGTGGTTGAAATCGCTGAACTCCACCGTACCGTGAAAGCCGAGCTGGGATATGTGCAAGCCAGGCAAGCTGAGTATGCCAATGGATCATGGCTGCCAGCCCCCAGATACCAGCCAGGTGACAAGATGTGGCTTTCCAGCCAGCACTTCCGGATAGAGTGGCCATCTCGCAAGCTCGACCACAAGTTCTTGGGTCCATTCGAGGTGTTGGTCGCTGTGGTACTCATGCCTATCGATTGAGGTTCCCCAAGGACATTAAACGCCACCCGGTCGTCCATGTTTCTGAGATCGAGCTTGCCGCAGAGGACCCTCTTTCAGGACAAAAACACCCCCCACCTCCCCCCGTGGTTATCGAAGGTGAAGAAGAATGGGAGGTAGAGGAAGTATTGGACTTGCGGAAGAGGTATGGGCATCTGCAGTACAAGGTCAAATGGCTGGGAGATGAGGAGACGACCTGGCAACCAGCGGAGGACCTGGAAAACGCACGGGACTTGGTCACACTGTTCCACCAGCGTTACCTCCAGAAGCCTCGCCACGCCCAGTGATGTTCTTGTCGTCCAGGAATTGGTTAGCAGGGTTGCTATTGTCGTTGTTGCTATTGCCGTTGATGTTATTGTTGTTGATGTCGTGGTTATTGTTGGTACGTACTTCCGGCGTTGGGGTTGTGTTATGGGTTATTGGTTTTGTTCGCCTCTTCTGTTTGTTTGTTTGTTTGTTTGTTTTTTCACCTTGCCTTTCGCCTTGCCTTTCGTCGCTGGGGCTCCGAGCCTAAAGGGGGGATAGTGTCACAACCGTCCCTTCCCAGCCTAGTCTGACCTCGTTGTTGTTATCTCGGCTCCCGAGATAAGGGGTCTCGGGAACCTTATTCCTTCCGATGGCCTTAGCCAGGAAGGAAGCCTGTATATATAGCTTGCTCTCTCCGCCCTCTCGTTGGATCCCTATCCAATGTCTTGTATATCCAATACAGGACCTTGCCTCTCCCAGTGCTTGTGCACCTCCCTTGTGCACCCCCCCCCCCTTGTCTCGTGAACTACTCTGCAGCACAGCTGCCTCCCTCCGACACACGCGGCAACCGCTTCCGCGTGTCTCGTGCCTCTTGCCCTTGTCCCCCGTCCCAGCCTTCCCCAGTCACACACGTAGCATTCCTACGTGTGTGTGTGTGTTACCCTAGCCCTGCCCTTGCCTTGCCCCTAACCTTTCCCCTGATCACACACGTAGCGCTCCTACATGTGTCTCACCTTATTCCTGTCCTCGCCCCGGCGTACCCCTTGGTCGCCTTGTCCCCTGAGCCCCCGTTACAACATGACCCCTTTTTGTACAGCACACCACCTTCTGGTGTGCCACCCTTTATTGTATTTATTTCTTTAGTCATCAAATCTCAGACGAGTATAAATAGGCCACTGGATTCCCTCTGGAATCGACAGAAAGACAAGAAGCAACCAAGTAAGCACTCAGAACAAGCAAGCCTATATTTCGATCAGATCAAGATCATATAGCTTAGATAGCACAAATTATATAAGATAGATTACACCAGTTAATTACTGTTCCCTTTGGGAATGTCCCACATAGTAATCTCCCTACCCTTCTGAGGTCTTACCTCAGCAGAACCGAAATACACAAACGTCCGTGCCTACGGATATAGATTGTATAAACGGTACCGAATAAATAATGTCTAGTACCATTCATTACACAATACTTGTCAGACATCGGTTTTGTGCTCTGCCAGGGTGTCTGAATAGATCAGGGTATTGTCAAGGTAGGCCATGCAGAACATATCTAGAAAGTTTCATAGAGTATTATTAATAAAGTGCTAGAAGGAGGTGGGGGCATTAGTTAGGCCAAAGAGCATCACATTATACTCAAAATTGCCATAACGAGTTCGGAAGGCAGTTTTCTATTCCTCCCCTTTGCCAATCCATACCAGGTTGTAAGCCCCTCTCAAATCCAATTTGGTGAACCATTTGGCCTTGCAGAGCCTGGCTAATGTCTCCTGGATCAGGAGTAAGGGGTACCTGTTTTTGACCATTATCTCATTTAGGCCCCAGTAATTGACACACAACTGGAGATAGCCATCCGATTTCTTTACAAACAGCACCAGGGCACCCACTGGTGAGGAGCTATGGCGAATGCAGCTCTTGTTGAGGTTTTTGTCCAAGTATTTCTTCAAAGTATTAGGAAAGAAAATAGTTTGTCTCCAGTGTCTCTAGAGACAGTAATGCCACTAGAGACAAGATGTATCTCCACGATTAGCAGAATGTCTCTTAGTGTTTCCTGGAGACACTAAGAGACACCAGGAGACACATAGGAGACACTCAAGAGACACTCATGAGACACAAAAGACACAAAAGATATAAGAGACAACTCTGTCTCCTAGAGACACCACCTGGCATCCCGATGCCACTTTTTTCTTGGTGATTAGCTTCCAGCTCTAACCAGGACATTTCATAGAGGGGCCCATAGGAGGGGGTCTTACCCTCTATTAGCAGAATAGTGTGGTCATTTGGCCAGTGAGGTGCGAGCTTTTCTGCGGCCTTCTCAGAGAACAGGTCGATGAATTCATAGTATTCATCGGGGACCATGGACTTCCACTCCTCCTTAGACCTCGTCTTATTAATCTCCAGGTTCACCTCATGTATAAACAGGGCGTGAGCCTTCAGCTTGTGCCTCCTGGTGAGGTAAGCTAAAGCCCTTGCTCCGATAAAGCTAACATTCAGAGGTTTTGGAGGCAGTACAATAGGGGGAATTGGGGAAACAGGGGGAACAGTGGGTACAGGGGTGAAAGTGGGGGAAACAGGGGGATTGGTATCGATGTGTGCATGCCAATATACTACTTAGGTTGGGTGGGTTATCGGGGGTGGCAAGGCACACAGCCCAGTAATGGTGGCCTTTGGATTTCCGCAGTATTTTTGGCAATACTAGCTATTGAACTGCAGGGTGTATGAGCTAAAGCTAACCGATACATCATGCATTCTAAGCCAGGGGATTCCAAGGACAATTGGGTATTTTAGCTTAGTGATGAACATGGGGAGGTTGGCCTCGAAGTGATTCCCCACCAGGGCAGGCAAGCACGCCATATCGGTGATATGTCTAGAAGAGATGGGTTGACTGTCAATGACATCCAGGACATGGGGGTTTTGAGTTTGGACATGGGTATAGAGAATTTACTGATAAAGGCTTGGTCAATGAATGCAATTCCTGAAGCTCCGCAATCTATAAGTGCTGACGTATTGATTGTTCTATCATTAATTCTGAGGGAGATAGATACAACATGCTTGCTAATTAAGCGAGATTCGTCAACAGCAGAAGAAACAGAAAATGCAGACAAAGACAAATGTCCTGGGGCAGGTCTCTTGCTAGTATCAATAACTAGGCAAGGGACAGGGCTTTTTCCGACTCGTCAACCTCCTCATTCCGGGGTACTGGAGTGTCGGAAATGGCGTGGATAGCCAGGGCATGGGCTTTCCGAAGGAGACAGGCTGCGATAAAATAATCAGCCTTTCCGCACGCAATACACAAGCCTTTATCCCTGCGCCTGTCCCTGTCCCATTCCTCCTGCCTCAATCGAGGCCTTCCCAAGGCTAAATCTATAGGGGCGAGCCCTCCTGGCACCAGCGAAGGATATGCCAGTTTGTTGGCCAGGGTCGTGGTTGTTGCAGAGGATTGGGCTAGCTTCGGCTGCTGCTGCTGTTGTGCTGGGCAGGTGGTCGGTCGGAAGGCCGGTCGGTGGCGTAACCTGGCCATTCGTTGCTCCACCATGGAGGCCTGGTTGATCAACTCCTCGAGGGTATCAACCACGGAGAAGGTAACTATGGCTTGTTGGAGCTCATTGCTGAGCTCCTCCTGGAATTGCTCGAACTTAGCCTGGTCGTTCCACCTTACCTCTGCGGCCAGCCTCGAGAACTCTGCAACGTAAGTAGACAGCTCTGAATTGTGCTGTCTCAGTGCCTGGAGTGCTTGACTGGTCGTCTCCACTGCATCAGGATCTCAGAACGCCCGATCCAAGATAACAAACAAGGCTGAGACGTTGTCGAGCTTGATTCCTGTCTCGAGCACATATGGCTGGATTTGATCCGTGGCCTTGCCCTCCAGCAGGGCAAACACATAGGCCAGGCGGTGTTGTTCTGACGGAAACCTAGCCGAATCCCCGCTCAACTTTAAGTTCCCGCGTTTTTCCAGGCTTATAGACGAGCCCTATCCCCATTGAACTTAGGGGGGGTGGTGATACTTTCCATTTTGGCGGTGGTGGTGGTTGGCGTAGGGATAGCCAGATTTGCCAGGGCGCGGCCGAGGTTTTGTACCATGGTCCGTTCGGTGGCTAGGGTAAGGTTCACATGGTCGAGATCGGTCTGGAGGACCGTGATCTCTTCGTCAGCGGATCTCAATTTTCGTTCAGCCACGGCCAGGCTGTTGCCGAGTTCGGCCCTGATGGCATCCATGGCCTCGAAGATGTCGATGATTTCTCGACAGTAGACATTCAACTCATTCAAGCCTGAGGGTATGGGGGAGCTCCTCCAGGTTTGAAACCTGACAGCGGTTGGAGGGGTTCCGGACATGACAGCGTACCAGTTGGTCGAGAAGATCCAACGTAGTGTAACGACGACTCTGGGGACAAGGCGACCAAGGAGTACGCCGAGGCAAGGGCAGGGCTAGGGCAACACACACGTAGGAACACTACGTGTGTGACTAGGGGAAGGCTGGGACGGGGGGCAAGGGCAAGAGGCAAGAGAGGCAGATGGCAAGGGGCACGAGACACGCGGAGGCAGTTGCCGCGTGTGTCGGAGGGGGGCAGCTGTGCTGCAGAGTTATTCACGGGACAAGGCAAGACGAGGGGGTGTACAAGGGGGTACACCTTCGCGGAGAGAGGCAAGGTCTGTATTAGGATACAAGACGTTGGATAGGGATCCAACGAGAGGGCGGAGAGAGCGCACTATATATACAGGCTTCCTTCCTGGCTGGCCAAGGCCACCGGAAGGATTAAGGTTTCCCGAGACCCCTTATCTCGGGAGTCGAGATAACAATGATATTTAACAGGAAATACCAACAATAACGAGAGTCGGGCGGAATCCCGCCTGACTGTCAAAACTAGGCTAGGAGGGGACGGTTGTGACAATTCTCAGTATTGTTTTAACACTTGAACAGATCTGTTCAAGTGTCATTGTTATTTTTATTGCTTATTGTTATTTCTCTTCATTCCTGTTTGAGAGTCGGACAGATTCTTGTCCGACTCTCATTATTGTCACCATTGTCTTTGTCATCACCTGCGGCGCAGGTAATGGGTTATTGCTATCTTGCTTGGCTCCTGAGATAGGGGTTCCGGGAAGCTTATTCCATCCGTTGCCCTGAACTATATATATATAGCCCCTTGCCCTCGTACTGTCGTTGGATCCCCATCCAACGTCTTGTATGCTAATACAGACATTGCCTCTCTCCACGAAGGTGTACCTCCCTTGTACAACCCCTCATCTTGTCTTGCCTCGTTGATCAACCCCGCAGCCCAGCTGCACTCTTATTTCCGTGTGCATCACACGCGGCACCAATTCCACGTGTCTCTCTCGCCTCTTGCCCTTGCCCCCGTCCCAGCCTTCCCCTAGTCACAAACGTAGCGTTCCTACGTGTGCGACCCCCTTGCCCACTGCCCAGGTGTACCCCTTGGTCGCCTTATCCACCGAAGCTCTTGTTACACTTGAAAAGACAAGCTGCCCTCCCCCCACCCTGTATATATCTAGTGCGTTTGTTTTCTGCGTTCTTAGGCCATAGCCATGAGGCTGCATACCACTCTTGTATGTAATTTAAAAAATACAAAAAGAATTAAAAAAAAAAAAATATACCTGTTCACTAGCCTTGTCCTCCTTGTACCTAAGTATCCTATATAACTATCACCTGCGTCGCAGGTGATACTTAGACCTCTCTCGCTCTCGGTGTAGCTCAGACTACCTTGTCCCTCCTTGACTCCGGTTTCACCCAAGTCCTCCATATCCCTAACCTTCCATCACCTGCGATGCAGGTGATACTCAGATCAATTCCCAACATCGGTCCAGTCGACACCCGAACAGAATCCTGCCCGAGTGTTGCCTTAACACGCATTCCCCATTACCTGTGACGCAGGTGATACTCGAACCAGTCTATAACTTGCACCCTTCCCTCCATCACCTGTGACGCAGGTGATACCAAGATCAGTTCTCAACATAGACTTAAACTTAGTTTAAAAATTCCTTAGACTTTAAATATTTACAATCATCCAGTATAGTAAATCTTTATATATTAGATAAAGTATATTGTAAACCTCCCTCAAGTACAAAAAATAAGCTCTTGCAATCCAGTTGCAATTCCATTAATAAACTTTCCTCTATTATATCCAAGTTCTTCAAATACTGAATTGAAGATAGCTTATCAAATCCTTATTGCAAAACTCATGTATACTATAGTTGGTACTTGCCCAGATCTTGTCTTTACTATTGCCATTCGGGCAAAATTCACCGCTGCACCTACCCCTTACCATATAGAAATTTGCAAGCCGGTCTTAAGATATCTCAAGAGAACACGTTCTCATGGTCTCTTATTTTCTAATAAGTTACTCTGTATTGGATATACAGACTCTGACCATGGTGGAGATAAGAACAACCGAAAATCTACATGTAGGTATGTATTTACTTTCACTGGTGCAACTATCAGTTGGAAATCTCGCCAGCAATCTGTTGTTGAACTCTCGACAACCGAAGTAGAATATATAGCAGCTACCGAAGCCTGCAAAGAACTTATCTGGTTGAATCATCTACTCCAAGATATTTCGATTCCATGTCTTCTTGGTGATATTACTTCTGGACCTCTGCTTCTATACATCGATAGTCAAGCTGCTCTTGCACTTGCGAAGAATCCTACACATCACAACCGCACTAAGCATATCAATATCCGTTATCATTTTATTAGATCAGAGACTGAAGCGGGCTCTATCAATCTCCAGTCTATCGGTACTAAAGACAATGTAGCGGACATTTTTACTAAGGCTTTACCAAAGGCCACATTTGAAGCGCATCGGTCTAGAATGGGAATTTCTATTTTTTCTTGATATAACGAGTATTTGTTACTTCTATTATTTATTTCTGCTTAGATGTCCTGGCACTCTTTTATCCTAAGATTTTTCCCACCGGACTTTTATAGGTTTTAATGAGGCCAGTTGTTCTGTATCTAGTTGTTCTGTATCCAGTCATTCTGTATTCAGTCATATGTATCAAGTATACATGCTCTTGCAACTGTGCCGACAGTATGCATCGCAAGGTGGAGTGTTGAAACAATATGCTTGTCGATCGGAAGATCAATTTGATTGTTCCATATCTTCGTTCTTTATTAGTCTTTGTTCTGCATAATTTACCTTGTTCTGCACGCCTTCTTTGTTCGCAGCTATTCTTTGTTTGTTGTCTGCTATCGCTGTCTGCCGTCACTATTGTCTGATGTTGCTGCTCTCTGGTATTGTCTGCGCTCCTGCTCAGTGGTTTATTTGAACCACACAAAAGTACCGTCTGTATTGATATGATAACCTACATATACGATCAATCTCTTCCGCTGCATATGAACTCATTCTCACCGTAGTTTTACAACAAAAGGCTAATCAACTTCGAAACACGGGATGGGTGCCACTGTGGTGTGATGCAGTTTATTCTTTCTCAAACACTAGTCTGGGGCTAGTGCAAGCCAGACTACTCAAACACAAGGCATAGCCTTCACGAGCGCCAAGGCTCTGATCACACTGACTAATCAAAGCTAAATAAGGATGGGGCTAATAAGCCCACACCTGTGAGACGTTATTGTTTGCAAGTATTTTTGAGGCGTGACTTTCTTAAGTTCCCCACCACTTTTTGGCTTTTCGTTGCGTGTTTTCCCAAATGCGAGCCGTTATTATTTTTGTTTCCATCTGTTCCACTTGAGCGGCTTTTCTTCCATTTTCCCCTGCGAGAATTCTTTTGCATTTGGGGGACTCTCAGTCAGGCCCCCTACATAATGACAGCATGGGAGTGCCGCCTTTCTATTATTCTTTGCTTTCCGCCAGCTGGGCCTGGAACATTAATCCGGAATCCACCCGGGTTTCTATTTGATCCACATGGTCCCCTTACTGGGACCGAATAGGTAGGAGTAATGAGTATTAAGATAAAAAAAGATGTATACATTATTCTGAGCGGCTAAAGTTTGGAGAAAGGTCTTTATGATCCCCACACAGGAAGAAATGGAACCCCGAGGCAGCAGCGTAAGGTATTCGTGAGCTATAACAATATAAACCAGCTTGCCCGTAGGCATCAGGGTAGCCGCCTAATCTAGATCATCCGGGCAGCAACCATTCGGGTTCGATAGTTTACGCATATGACACTTCGATTTTTCCAATTCCATGATAGACAGCGCCACGAGCGACCGCTTGCTCGCTGTTTGCTCCCATGGTTTGGTTAGCAAAGCCCAAGGGAATAGTGGCTCGTTCACCTACTAATATTGCACCCGTATCAACCTAATTCGACCGTTGTAGCTCTCTTCAAGGAATGTTTGAAGTTGATCGGCCACATATTTTGAGGCTCCGAACCCTCCAAGAAGAAAGACATACTGTCATAAATTTGTTAGTTCAGATTGCGCAAATTGATGGACAGATTGTGACACCCACTTTGATCCTCCTGCCTTTCCACTCATCTAGTGCCACCTGTTCCTTCAGTAATTTCTTGACCTCGTTTAATGGCCCAGAAAAGGCATGCACCATGTCATCCCTCGTTATTACCAGATTTCCCTTGTTGATATTTGCTTCAGGGATTGTAACATTATGTTCGATATTGATAGTCCATGAAAGTGGGGAAGTTTCTCCATTGAACCTAAGTTTGAAAGTTTCAAATTCTCGGTCCAAAGCCCGAAACAGGTCAGCATAAGCTTTGACTGACAATTCTTGGAGCCTAGAGATCATATTAGCTTTCCCTGAAAGCATTCAGTCCATACATTGGCTGACCTTTCCTTGCCGATACGTGCCTTTACCAACTCCCGAATTGCTTTGTTGACAAGAATAGAACCACAAAGAATTCCTCTTTGTGATATTAACTCTCCTCGAATTCGATGATTGTCGTCATCTTTAAGCCTTTCAAAGGAGACTAGATCCTAAACATTCATATCACTTGTTAGCAAGATACACTTGTAGAAATAGATATATTAGTAGTGCTTATACTCACAGATGTGCCCCCCCCACAATCTGCAACAATGAAACAATTCCCTTCCTAGGCAGTTTGTTAGACCTTTATGCAATGTGAGAACTCAATAGATGGAGGATTCATCAACTACCGGTACAGAGTAGAGAGAGGAAGAAAGCAGATATAGAAGTGCTGCATGGAGTTCTGCAATGGATTCCATAGTCGCCGTATCACTACTCGCGATTCCGGCATCTCGTGCAATCGCCAAGAGACTATTTCTTTGGTCATCGGTCCATGTCTATAGAAAACTTACGGTAAGCAAAATTTCTCCCCTATTTAACTTCACTCGTAGACATACCACTGGGACTGTAAAGCAGTAGTGCATGGTTGGGGTACCGAAAATTTGAGTATTCCTGATCTTGATACATTCCAATATATGTTTGTGGAGGAAGTTAAGGTACGATTGGATAAGGGTCGCTGCGGTCCAGCCGAATGGGATATAAGTACCCAGTGATGAGATTTCTGCTCCGCTGCTCTGATCAACTAGTTCCAGTTCTGAATAGCCGCTAAATGCAAGCTTCATGAACTTTATTTTTCCCCCCCAAGCCTCTCTCTGGGCTTCGAAACCCCATTTCATGACAGTTCCTGTATTGCATAATTCACTCGGGATTTTGGGAACGGTCTTGCATGCAATATTAGCTTCCTTCATAGTATAAGGAGATAGTTCAGCCTCTTGCCTCATCATGGGAATAAAAATCATCACCAGGTGGCCTGACAGTTATTACACTGTGATGCTCATACAGGGAAGTAACCTGGAGAGTAACAGAGGTTAGTAAACAGAGAGCTGGAATATTCCTGGTATTGCTCATACTTGTTCCGATTCTTGGTTTACAAAAGTGAACGCAGCACCAGTGGCTACAGTCCCAAAATCTATACCGATAATAAGTCGAACCATTGCTAGCAGGGTGGGGGCTGACAAGTTGGGCAAAAGATGGTAGAATAATATATTCTGAAGATTAGGAGGGATGACTCGAGCACTGTGATTTGGATTCAAAGATTCTTGCTTGCATCTATATATCCTGTTGTAACGTATACGTAGGCGAAGTGCGTGTTTGCACAAGTTGTGAACACTGGCACCCACAACATTTGCACAAAGGCGAGTAGCAATGCAAACACCAATCCAGCATCCTGGGTCAACAATTGTAACATCCTTCAGTAGGTAATTGAGATTCCCCATCTACTGCGGGTCTATAGCGGTTTAGCACTCCCGAGACCTAGCGCATGAAACCAACTAGCGTTAGTCGGGTCTCGAGAAATTTGGAGCTACGTCCTCTACCGAATTTGATACGAGTCACAACTTCAGTGAAATGTAAATATAATCATTCGTTTGAGTGATTGGGCAGGACATTAGTGCATAGATAGCAACCATCTCTAAGATTGGTCTACAACCTAAGCCTTAGTTCGGTACAGTACCATACTTCGGATCCATGATGACAACAAAGCTAGCCAGTTGCTACTAATTACCAAAGCAAGAGCACGGATCACTGAATAAGGCAATGACAATTGGCTATATCGGATGCTTGGGGTACCTACCCTCACGATAATTTAGGAAGTCCGCAGGTATATGCATAATGCACTTAGCAGTGATAGTGCTGTCTACAATGATAATACGGATCCAGACAGGATCCAAAATACATGCAATTTCGGGCACCTTCAATACAATGAACTCCTGTGGATTATGGTGGAACTGCACAAGATGCCATCTGTGGCCAATGTTGTGAAGGATGCAAACAGGACCGCATGCGTACTTTGCTTGCTACCTATGCCTCAGAAGCCATATCAAGTTAGATTGAAATATCGGTTTGCAAGATTGAGTTTGGGCCCTACAAATCGGGTTACAGAGGTGGTGATACGGAACCCCCTTCTTTATTCTACCTTTATTCCCGACTAACATGTGCCTGTAGGAGCTCTGGAGTTGATTGGCCTACAGTGTTAGGTACGGCGTCCTGAAAGAGCTGAGAACATAATCTGAATTCTCACGTCTGTACGGTAGGGTTCAAGACGTTCAAGATAGCTTCAAGTTGTGATCATCGTCCCTGTCATGAACCGCTTCCCTGTTGTGATTCAGTTCCCTGTTGTGATCTGTTCAAGATAGCTTCAAGTTGTGATCAGCATCCATGTCATGAACTGCTTCCCCGTTGTGATCTGTTACACCCTCATATATAGTGAGCTGCTCCGATTTGGCTCTAGCTACCGGTACCTTTGTACTCTCCAACGTAACCAAACCTATATGCAACAGCTAAGTAAATGTGATTGAAGTTTAGTTTTAAATGGGCAAACGCATTAGATTTTTTTCTTTTATGGGTAAATCATTTTTTGGATATCCCAATTCTAGCTTCTGACGAGCCCCAGCCTTTCTACCGGATATTTGCCTAACTCCTGGGCCAGTCCCTTCCTCTTCTTTTTTTTTTAGAATATTCATTACTCATAATCGGTACCAGTAAGGGGACCCTGATGAGCGACCCGGAAACCCAGGCATTCAGAACGCACATACCAAGGCCCATTTGGACTAGTCTCAGTATAAACTTCACTGGATAATCACCGGAAAACCTCCTTAGGACAAACCCATGCCCCTCGGCTGTTAGGAAATCTTGCATTTGCTTCAATTATGGCACAATTCGAAACATTACCTATTGGCCGATGGAGCGTTATGAAGTACCACGGATACTCACTGTTATTTTGCAGAGTAAGATACCGTTCTCCCAATAGTAATCTTAGGAAATCTACCTTAAGTTTGAATAGACTGCTACCTTATCCAAATAGGGCATCTGGAGCAAGCTACATACACATCGAGGATAGCCTCAGATTCCTCTTCTTTAACATGATTCCTTATGTTGCATCCCGAATCAGATGTTCCTCTTGCCGTCTCGTGCTAGTCACAAGCGAGGTCTCGTGCGATACCTTCCCATGTTTGCACTTCCATCGACCAGTGTATATTCGGGAAGAATTTTACAGTTCACACATCAGGCCCATCGTTTGCTGTGCAAGTATATGCATAATGCCGCCTGGACAGGTATTGCGGGGTGCATGTAATTTGGATAGCTGACAGGGGCCTCGATCGAGACTAACAGGGGCCGAGTATTAGCACCACTCAAAAATAACCTAACTGAACCACATGTAGTTTTCGAGCGCTTGATCCAACCCGCAATCTCCACAATTAAACTCTAGCAGGGGTTCTAATCATATGAGCAACTTGTTTCTGGAAGTCTTGCCAATATCGCTGCCGCAGCGAACCACTCGATTAAGATAATAGTCAATAGGGGTATTCAAAGTTAAATTTATACGCCGTATATTTCGAATATCTTGGCAACCGAAAAAACACTCGATTTTCGTTTTTACGAAAATCGCCACACAACCATTTATCCATGGTTTGACCATGGAAAAACCGTATATACGACCGAATAACCCCGAATAAACGGAAAACTTTGGGAAATTTATTCACTCCACGCCAAGGCCCACAAAATCCCTGAGGGTCTCGTGACTTTGGAATACGCTAAGAGGTCACCATGAGAACTTATGAATTTACTAAGACGGATCTCTTGTCACAACCCTGTCAACACGACCTTGATAGCTATAGCCAAAGACTCATGCCTCGTGTCAGTAACAAACGGAAGTTGGTGACATGGTACCGAGAAGGGTTAAAGGCAGCAGCTGACGATGCAGGCCAGGAAGAGATGGTTAAGGCCCTAGATGAAGCATTTGAGGGGCTAATAGAGGAGATCGGGGGTGGTGATGCCGACCTTCTGGAGGCTTAACTCACTTTTTGATTCAAGTTGGATGGTATACTCTGTAGTCTGGCTTGCACTAGCCCCTCCCCAGATACTACTGAAGGGGTTGCACTGTTGAATGGGCTTTGGCGCTGATCACCTTCATGACGGCAGTGCCAAGATTTCGCCAAAACCCCGCTACATAGCACTTACTTTAGCCGAACGTGGTATAGCGTCTTGGGACCCTGGTCGCATAAAGCCACCCCCGGTTACGTGACGAAAACGATTTCAATTACCCATTTGTGCTACCAATTTATTCGGGTTTTTTGATAGGGTATTCAAAGCTTGGCCGTTTATTCGGGCGTAAAAAACGTACAAGGTTTTCAGCTAAAAAAAAAACTTTGAATACCCCTAATGCTTGGTTATGCCCAGGTGAGCTTTTACGTCACACAAACTGGGCTGCGATTGTTGTACGCTGTTACCACCCGAAGGTTGACCCTCGTAGCAATTAGTTTTCGTGTAACTGTCCCAACCTGTCGTGCTACTTTGGTTTTCAGTGAAAGAAATACACAGAACGAAGGCAGTCGCAACAGCTGCAACCAGATTGTTGACGCCACCAACTGTTCCTGATATGGTCAGAAACACAAAGAAATATACAGAACGAAGGCAGTCGCAACAGCTGCAACCAGATTGTCAGAGGCACAATCAATTCATGCACGTTGTGAATTCATTCTCAATTTGCCTTCCAACCTATAAACTCCATCTTACTGCACTGCTCAAGCTTACAGAGACGAAGTTGCAGATAAAATAGCCGCGACAGATCCATACTAGCAGCCTGCTACCTACTCCGTATTAGACAATTCCCTCAACCCGACTGAAGCCTATGCACAGAAATAACGTGAGTGGAAATCCTGCCCAATCCACAGGACCTCATGATACTCCAACGATGCCCCAAACGAGATCACAGTCTATGAAGAAGGCTTCAGCCAATAAAAACAAGGTATTACTCAATAGCATACCATCCCTCAATTACATCAATGTTGTTGATATATATCAAACTCAGGAATCCGATTCCAGAGAGACTACACCGGCACTCCCAGGCCGTTCTGGTACTCATTCCTCAGCTGTATGTTTATCCAGTCTACTGTTCGGTGAGTTTAATAAGGCTAACAGAGTGATAGGAACTCTCAAGCACCCACGACGAAGTCGACTTGCTTGGTATAATCACAGAATTCAAGAACTATATGGAAAAAGTGCAACATCGCATTGGTGGTCAACCCCATGAAAGTCGCTTAAAAAACCTCGACACCCTTGGCCTGTTGCAGTTAGTCGGGCATATAACAGAAATTATGCAACATCGAGTGATCTCAGATTTGGAGGATGAGCAGCGTCAGTTAAAAGAGAAAATATGGGTCAGGGGGCAGAGAATATGGACCGGAGGTGACCCTGGCCTCCCATCAACGCCTGATGTGGATGAGTATACATTAATTCTAAAAAGCCCTTCTTCTATGATTACGTCTTTGATATTGGGATCTTATTGCTCCCCCGATGTTCAGTTGACAACCAGTCTACAGTGGACTATGTCCAATACTTGGGATGCAATTTGGCAAATGCTTCCAGAAGATGCTGACGGAATTCTGGCTCGTACGCAAGAGAACATCTATTTAGAGGCATTTAAGCCCTGCGATGTCCCAGATTTGGAAATTTACCTTCCATGGCTCATGATCTCAGCTACTGTGCTTCCTATTGCCTGGGACTTCGATCATTACACGATCAATTTCCTTGGCGATGATAGAATCCAGCAATGTGTGGCTCACCTACAAAAGTCTATTATTGATAATACCGACACAACGCGTGCGTGAAATACTTTTAAACCCTTTTTTCCCACTTATATGCTTCAGCTCTGGTTCAAGATACTGATAGAATGGCACACGGAACCCAGATACAGCGTATGATGTCCACCGTGTCAGGGCCTATGCAATGTTTGCCTTGAGAAACGATTCCCAGCAATTCGAAACGGAGAGAGCGAAAAGAGTCGATGCACTTGCATGCACCCTTCATGATTACCTGAGGCCGCTTGGGATTATCGAGGGGTTGAGGTTGGAAGATGATCTACGAGGTATAATAAATTGCGCGGTAGCATCGGGGCTAGAGCTTGCCCAGTTTAAATGCTTTGGTGTAGCCCGGAGAAATGGATGTCGACCTGGAGATCTTTTCGATCCGCGCCTCATGATTGCTCAGTCAATAAGACCCGAGAGTGATGAGGAATCGGGACTGGTAAAAGCGGGTGCGAGGGTGGCCATTGTTTTGTCACCCCTATTTGTGCTAAAGACATACAAAATTTCTGGTCAACCTAATGATGTGGAAAATATGGAGGACAAACATCTCAGTAGACTCACCCTACTGAAAGGGGTTGTCGTTTGTTACATCATGAAAGAAGGCAGGGATGGTGGAAAATCAGTGGAATTCCCCAGAATGGAGGAGGAGGAGGTAGTGATGTAAGGAGGAGGCACACGAGCAGAAATTGGTACTCGATACTTTACTTTACATGCTTGATTTCTGTCTTATTGAGTAGTTCGAAGGAAATAAATTCGCACTTCATCATATTGCACATTGTGCTTGCTTCCTTGACCACAGTAGTACTTCGGACAAATGCCCTTCTGGTACGGCGGACTGTTAAAACCTTGCATGTATTCAGCTCAGGCATAACTGAGATTGGCCTCAGGAGCCGAACACATTGCATGCATCTACCTGCAAAACTACTACACTGATTTCGATTTGATCAAAGGTCCCAATAGTGTGTGACAAACTCAAACCCCAATATCTCCATCAGCGATTAAATGAGATACAGCATCTGGCGGTGACAAGGTTAATCCGCTATGCTTGGCGGTACAAATGAGAAAACCTTTAAGCAATTGGAAAATAACTCCCGCCTAGACCGCGCTGCATGTGCATATGTACGTACGGAGTATGTGAATAGATCAACACCAACCTCAATTGATGTAGTCGGCACTGGATTGAACGCTGTGGATAAAGTATTCCAGAACAGTTATGTTTTAGATGATGAGCTAGATCTGCATGTACTAATCCAATATTGTTAGATTAGCTAAATTTCGTTGGTTAACTTTGTAACGGGTGTTATTTCCAAAGGGTGAGTAGTCTGGTTGGCACAAGCCCCTCGTGGGTGTCATTTTTCGGTACCACTCGGGTAACACGGACTCCTGTTGTTCTCGTACCTCTCCGAACTCCGGTGCCAAGACTTCCGGAGATGTTAGCGCGTGCATAGCCTGTTTTCGGTGTGACTAGCGTTGTTTTGAGCTGCATATTTTGTAAGCGTGATATATTGTACAGCGCCAAACACAAATTTGGTTACAACGCAAGGAACAAAGAATGGCGAGTCCCTCTATAAGGCATCGAGCGAGCTGAATGAGCTCTATAACCACCGAACAAACGAGCTTATATTGGCCCGAGCGAGCCTATACTGCCTTGAGCGAAACCATACTGCCTTGAGCGAGCCCATACTGCCTCGAGCGAGCCCAAACTGCCCCGAGCAAGCCTATATTCCCCAGATATGGTGGGAACGGAGATTTTCTTGCTTGTTAATTTGGGTTGTCGTTAAGTCAATCAGCTATATTAGCTAACCAACGATGAACTACTGGGAAATCCGAGTGGATTCAGGACAAGTCATGAAGAAATATACTAGAACCTGCGACAGTTATGTCAGACACTAGCATGACTCTCAAAACATAACTACCCGCGCACCTTATACAGCAAAAAATCAGGCATTTGGATCTATCGAAGGCCTACACACGTAGCTCCATCTTGAACAATTCGGGTTATTCAAGAGGTTTCACGCATTTTCGAGTTTTCCTAATGACGTTCAGCGTTTTTGTTATTTTGGGGCGGACGCAACTTTTAAGGGATAGAGGTAGCTACTCTCCCTTTTCAAGGGAAGCAGCAAAAGGGAAGCAGCAAAGGGAGCAGCAATATGGGAGAAGCAATGGTACACATTCTTGTACTTGGTTTTTGCACATACGAGTTCTCCTGGTGTATAGGGCGCGCTCTTCTTTTCCCACTCTTATTTCTCTACGATGTGCTAATTTAGTGGCTCTCATTATCCGGTCCCACAGTGTATGTTCTCTCCGCTAGGAGTGGAAATACCTTTATACCCGAGCAAGCCTATACTGCCCCGAGCAAGCCTATATGCTCCGAGCGAGCTGAATGAGCTCTATAACCACCGTACAAAGGAGCTTATATTGCCCCGAACGAGCCTATGCTGTCCCGAGCAAGCCTATACTGCTCCGAGCGAGCTTATACTGCTCTAAGCAAGCCTATATTGCCCCGAGCATTCAACTATCCACTGTATTATACTCTCGGAGCAGCGATTTGATCCCGGAGCAGGATTTTCTTTAGCTATTCTGATTAACCTGTGCACTAGGAAACTAGCAAGCTATTCCGGAGTTCAGGTGCACATAATTTTTTTTTTGGGGGGGTTATAAGCACTAATACATAGGATATACAGTCTCGGGGCAGCGATTTTCTCCCGGAGCAGGATTTTCTTTAGCTATTCTGATTAACCTGTGCACTAGGGAGCTAGCAAGCTATTCCGGAGTTCAGGTGCACATATATGATAGTTGGGGGAGGCGGGGGGGTGGGTCGTAAGCGCTAATTCATAGGATATCAACTATCCACTTCTCGGAGCAGCGATTTGCTCTCGGGGCAGGATTTTCTTTGGCTATTCTGATTAACCTGTGAACTAGGGAGCTAGCAAGCTATTCCGGAGTTCAGGTGCACATATATGATAGTTGCGGGGGAGAGGGGGTTCATAAGCGCTAATGCATAGGATATCAACTATACACTGTATTACAGTCTTGGAGCAGCGATTTGATCAGCAATTGGGCACAAGTGGATCTATTTCTTGGGGAATAGGGCAGTATGGGCTCGCTCGGGGCAGTATGGGCTTGCTCGGAGCAGTATAAGCTCGCTCGGAGTATAGCCTTGTATTCAGTATTTGCCTTGTATTACATATTCTGCTCCGAAGCCACTAGCTTATAGCATAGCGTGTTGGCATTGTGCGGAGCTGGCTTAGAGTCAATTTCGGAGGTGTTTACTACCAGACTCTTAGCTGGCGCAGCAGAATAATAATTCATGACAGATACCTAGAGTGTTGGCACGAGAACAGTCTGCTGTGAGACACCACTCGGTTGTGGAACATGTGTGACCTACTAAACTATCATCTCCTACGTAGTCGTGAGTTAGGCAGTTCCGAGCCTAGGCCAGAAGCTCTATGTTATGCACCAAACGCTCCTTTCGCTATAACGTTGCGATATCTCCTAGGCCCCTACCTATAGGCAGTAGGCTAGGTAGCTCCGCTAAATATACCTAGGTCAGAGCCCGTTATAGGTAGGATTGCTATACGCGTTTCTATGCTTTGAATCACGCGCTCCAATAGCTATGGCTGTACCTATGCTCTGGTCATGATTCGTTCCTACTATATAGGTAGGATTACTACGGGGTATATGCGTTTCTATATGTTAAATTACGTGCTTCGATAGCTATATACCAGTACCTAGACGTCATCTGCTTTTATAGCTAAAGTAGAGCTGTCTCAGTAGGTTCCGGTCGCGCTTCAGTTGCATTTGAGTTGCCCTTCAGGGTAAGCTTTGCTCTGGTTGCTTCTCTGGTCCGTTCTTGGCTTATGATCAAGATATGCTGCTAGTCTGGTATCCTGCGCTGCTATCTAGGCTAGCCTAGCTTGGCTTTCCCCACTCCGAATGCACCGGTGTCCGAATGGTACATACTCAGGCTTGATGCAGTCAAGTCCTCATTAGCCTATCCCGCAACAGGCATTGATATAATTGATTAAACTCATGTAGAGTATAGTCTTTGGTTGTTGGTGGGCATACATGGTGTTTACATATTGAACTTTATAGCGGGGCCATTCAAATTTGCCTTGCATCATAATCATATATCCTCTGTATGTACTGTACATTTCCAGAAGTATAAGGTGAGTTTAATATCAAAGATAAAGAGCCGTTCATTTATTTGTTTAAGGTATATGTAGTACTTACGATAGCCATCTTCAAAATCTTTATATTGTTCTATGTATATTCTACTATATTATTAGGCAATGTGCCATTAGGAACACAACTACCTACAAGCATCGCATACTTGATCATGAGCCAAGAACAGAGATGCGAATGAAGCGCAACGCAAATGCAACTGAAGCAAGACTGGAACCTATTGAGACAGGTCTACCGGTACTATAGCTATAGATGCAGATGAAGCCTATGTACTGGTATAAAGCTCGTAATTTAAAGCCTGGAAATGCATGCAGCAATTCCAACCAGTCTACAGCAATCCTACCTACAACATACTACAGATGAACCTCATTACAAGCATATCGCCGGGGTATGCTTGTAGCGAATATATTCTTATATTAAGGGGAAATAAATATATATGGAAAGAATGTTGAAGAATAATTGCCGGCTAAGTAGGAAGCGGGATATCAAGGACAAGGCCGGATCCAGATCAAGAGTGAAGGGCAAGACCGGATCAGGCAAGAACGCTGAAGAACAAAAGTTTTCATTAATGTTACCATTTCTCGTGATCAGTATGCTTGGTGCTGTTGTTCATGTATTTAAGCTGATGTTGTCTGCCCTTCTGTATGTGAAGTATCATCGCGAATACATATCTCTTCTCCTCCGTATACATTGCAGTGTGACCACTACCCGGTTTTTACATGGTAGCAACACATCTTTCTTAATCAATCAATACTATTCATAAGTTCAGCATGACATCCGAAATGGCACCGGCCACTACCTCGCATACCCCATTCAAGCCACCGAAGGCTACCAAGAACCTCAAAGATGAGAACAATTATAGCTCATGGTCCATGGAAGTAACAATGCTTCTCCGACTCGCTGATTTCGATAAGGCTATAGACCCTGTCGAGGGTGTAGCCCCCGAACTACCAACGAAGATATATCAACAGCTCTCCGACAAAGCTCTAGCTACCATTATGGCGAATTGCAATTCAGAACTATTGTTACTCATTCGTATCTCCCTAATGCACTCAATGCTTGGGGGACCCTGAAATCACACTATGAAGGACGCACTCGCACACACATGTCCGCGCTGCTTCTTGCAATCACTAATCTTCATTTCGATGATAGAAAGGACACTTTGACTCAACACATTATGAAGTTCGAAAATAAATGGAACCTCCTGTTAGCCAACGTGACTACCGTTCCTTTTGATACCTCCAGTCTTGCTAGTACCATCAAGAGCTTTATTAGCTATGATGGATGGAAAGCAACCATGCTATTGTCTATACTCCCTCATATCTCAGTATATCAGAATCTCATCATAAATTTGACAGGAGGAACCGCTACTCCCTCTTATGCCGATGTCGCACTCCGACTTCGTGAGCTATCAGATTACCTTAAAGCTCGCCCAAGAAGAGATACACCTCAAGAGCCTGCCTCAGCTTTCGCAATTACCAACCTACCAGTAAAGTGTCAATATTGCAAAAGCAAAGGATGGCCTGGAACATCTCATGAAGAGAAGGATTGCAGAACTAAGAGGCGAGATGCCTTAAGGAATGGTACTCCTCTAGCAGCCTATATCACTCAGTCCAGCGAAATTTGGGATACTTTCTGCGATATGACAACCACCGATTTGACAGCAACATCAACCAATGCTTGGTTTGCAGATACATGCGCATCCATCCATATTACTAATAACAAGACCGTCCATATTACTAATAACAAGACCGAGCTTATTGACACTCACCAACATCATCAGTTAGTTCGAACTGGGGGAGGAAGCATTTACTCTACTTATAAGGGGTCAGTAAAAATTGGAAAAATGACTCTTGACAATGTTCTCTATGTACTAGGTTTCCCTCGAAACCTTATAAGTATAGCAAAGATCTGCCAGCAAGAAGCAACACTTGCTCTAGGCACTCAGAATACCCTGATATTTCAAGATCAAGTTATCCCACTCACCATAGTGAATCATCAGCAGAAAAAATTCTGCGTCAGGACGCACTTTCTACGTTTTCTCCATCCTATGCATCACAACAACCTTTTTACCTTCTTTGCATCCGATGCGCATCCTGACACAACTGCAGATATAAATCTGTGTCAGGACGTGTCAACTATTTTTATACCGTCCCATGTGTTACAATTTTCTACACCCCCACACATAGCCTCCTAACATTCACCTGGCACCTGTTTTATATCCGACACTTCACGTTCTTTGTGGCTCTTCCCCCAACTGTAGTCACAAGTTTATTATTTCCTAATCATAAATTATATACCACTTCTCTAATTATAAATCATATTCCACGTCTCTAAGTCTATTCTATTATTTACCAACCAACTTTCCTCCGGCTCTAATGGTATCAAATGTGCAATCCCTTCTATTTGTGATATCTTAACTATAACCCCTTCCCCACTCATCGGCAATCCAACGCGAACCATCCCTTCTGTGCCCTGTACAGCATTTCCCCCGATGCATTGAAGCAGATTCACATGCGCCAACCGGTGCACTATTCCTGCCATAGTTATTACTTTGAACAATGTATTGATTCATCCTGGTATTCATCCATTCAGCGTCCCTACTGGTGCCTCATCCAATGCACGCTGTCTCCTTACCCATATCCAATCATATCTTTCCTTCCCGCGAAACTTCTCGGTGTATCTAGCATTGTGCAAAATGAACCCTTCTCTATTGAATTTTGGCACTGGAATTTGAAGCATCCCATATGAACGAATTTCCTAAACTAACAGCCCGGTAGGGTCGGAATCCATGCTTCTAACTTCCTGCCTTAAAAACGCTTGCGTTGTCAGCACTAGATCTGGTAAGCCGGTTACACGCTCCAGATCCTCAAGGCTGGGTATTAATCCCAACTCAATTTTCGCCCTCAACTTCAAGTAGACCTGTCCGACACCTGGCGTCACATCTCCGTTTTGCCTAACCTGGTTCCATAGATTAAGTGTCAAGTCCTTCATAGCAAAAGTATGATCCCTCGTGTAGGTAGTAACTATTTGTAGTATTGCATTAACCCTATTACTTCGACGGTAAGCATCCTTAAGGCCTTTATGCATGGCTTCACTGATATCTGTAGAATATTGAGCTAGAGCCCCAAACTTCGGAATCTGTTCGGCATAATGGGAAATTAAATGGACTTTTGGGAAATTGAAGTGCGCCCCTTCTTGTAAAATATCATTCACCAATTCCCGGCGGTGCAAAGTATTCTCTTGATGCATCCTAACCTTTTCCGATGCTGTGAGGTCTTCAACCAACGATACCGCTTGTTCCTTCAACAAATCCTTATGTACTTCTGCAGCAGCCTTTCTTGTTTTCTTATCAGCACAGAACCTCAAGAACACAGCTTTAGTTTCATAAAACACACGCAAATATTCTTGTAAATAAGAAATTGTCTTATCCGTATGACTAGGATACTGAGTCATGAGATAGAAGTCAGTGATGCTACGTACGCAGCGAATTGCTTGATTGAACTCCTGTACCTGACCTCCGGTAGGCCGTGGTTGGTTGGCCTTCCGACGCAACGCCGCAGTAAATGTTCCAAGAATGACTTTACCAAAGTTCCGCATTTCCTTTCCCGACTATTGTGAAACAACTCGGTATCCCTTGGTCGGAACTGAAAATCCAGGGTAGGGAGGCAACCGATGCCAGACATAGTCAAACGCATTAATCCGCTCATGGTATTCTAGAAAACCTTGAATCCAATCCATTAAATGATTTAACACTCCTAGGAGGATATTGTGCAAAACATCTGCTCGAACGAGCTCAGGCAGATTTATATTTGGGACTGACTACAAGGCGTTTTTAATGTTTTTAACGCCGTTTGCTTTCAAACTGATAGCATCGGACTTGTTGTATGCTGCGGCATAATTTTGATGTGAGTGAGCTGGATAACCACTTCCTGAATACTCACCAAGCTTCTCGACGGGGATTGTGCAAGAAGGGCAGCGGTTATTTGCAATACCATGGATTGCAGCATTTTCCATATGGTCAGCGAGCCAACAAAAGAGCTTAAGAAAGCATAAGCGTACGTTCCCATCAGCATAAACCATCTCGTAGCCTTTCTGACATCTTGCGTCAGATAGCGGTTTCAGCAAATGCGCCAAAATATCCTGTATGGTTTGCAATGCCTGAATTTCCTGCGTTTCTACCGAATACCCAGGTATTTTGTTGATTCGTTTCGGCCCAATCGGTAGCAGTGCAATTGGTATCCAGGCATGCATCGTATGTGTATTGCATATGGAGCTTCCGATATTGCCGATACTCATATAAACAGGCCATAACTTTTTGTCTCCAGAGAAATTCGTTAGGTGAGTTTCATCTGATGCTAGTAAAATCGGAACAAGTGTCCTTCCTTTGGGTAGCAAAGCCTATCCGTTTCAGTTAGTTGGATATCCGACATAGCACACAGAAATTGCTTACCTAAGTGTCTTCCCACCACTTTGCAGTATGGATTTCACTATATACCCTGTTCCCTTCATTGTCGTATTCTTGCCGTGGGCCCCAGGCCATCTTGCTGGCATAAACCTTTTGGCGTAGAAGGTACTTCACTGCTGCAATAATATTCCGATAATAAAAGGCCACCCCCTTGAGTAATGGGTAGTTCACTGTTCCTGAGTGCCAGGAAGGTTCATTTGCCGCCGCGTCGATAAGCTTATACATTGTATACGCTGACCGAAATGGAACCTCGTGCGTTGGATTGAGGCCTTTCAAGAGGTTATCCTTGAAAAACTGGTCGATCTTTGACTGTGAGGTCTTTGTAGAATTGAAGAAGCGTGCCAGTCGATAATCAATTGAGGTGCGGAATGGAGCAAACAAATTGAAGTTTCGGTCTTCCTCCGGAAATACATGTGGACGTATTGGGTTGCCTGCACGTGGATAGGTGATTGCATCAATGTGCTGACTTCCCTCATCGGATTTTGGTTCAATACAAAAAGTTCGAGCCTCCCTATCAGATCCCTCTCTATGGTATGAATCAGAGTAGTAATCAACATCAGCAGATATAATATCTGTGAAATTGACTTCGTCTATATCATAATCTAAATTAGTAGTATCTCTGGTGTTGGAGAACCGACGCTTTCGAGACGGTGGCAGTAGCCCATTAAGATCCTTCACGTTTTTTTCGGGATGAACCTTCTCCAGATGATTTGAATATACTCTAGCTGAAGTATAGAATCGTGGGCACCATTGGCATAGGGTTTTGTATCTGTTCATTTTGAAACGTCACGGAGGTTGTAAAATGTTGTAAGAGACAGATTTGTGGTGTAATATTTTCATTAACAGAATCTCAGGGAATAAGCTTCGTAAGTGCCAAGGCTCCGATTGTACTGAATAAAGGATCCTATCCGACGTGATGCATTGGATTTTGCCAAGATCGACTGCGCACGATACCCTTGGCCCCACCCCCCTTCCTAATCTTCTCTCTACTTACTTTCTTCCGTCTACCCACACCAAATACACAACCTTCGCATCCTTCCTTACTTCCCTCTACCATGGAGACTGCCCTCTACCTCTGGAGTCGGGAGAGCTCTTACCTTCATCTTGTTGCGTCTAAATTCAACGCCGCAATCAGCCAACTGAAGCCATTGCGATCACGCTGGCAAGAACAACAAGATGAGGCTGGGGTGCTTCCTATTCTTGGTTAAGGTCCTATCTATGACCCTCACTTCAACCATGCTACTTCTTTGCCGAGTTCAGGGCTGCCCAAGGCAATACTTCACTGGATACAAGTTCCGACTTCATTGGATACAAGTTCCGACTTCACTAGTTGGAACACTCTCATAGTTTATTATGTTTGCTTTCCCCCTTTAATAAAACTACAATTTCCAACCTGAACAAAAGAATCACTTCCTGCATGAACCTTGATATTGACTCTTCCATCGCCCAAATCATCAATCCTTTCCTCCCTCATCCTTCCTTTCTGACTACATTTCCGTAGACGTTCGCAACGGGCATGCCGTTGTCTTAGCCGTTGTCTTATCCGCTGCCTCTGATTTGACTTTGCAGATTGAGGAGAAGCTAGATTTGGAGGAGCTACTGGAGTTAGGGGACGCATTGGGGTCGGCGGAGGCACGGGAGGGGTTGGAAATAGGACTGCGAGTGGCATATTTTCTTGGTTCTCTAATTCATTGCTAGTTATAGATAATCCGACTCTAAACGTTTCTTTGCTTACTTACCATGTGGTGATGGCGACGTGGGTGGTACTTCTATATCCTCCTCCATATCCTCAACATCGGTAGTTAATTCCGATACACTTTGGAGAGGAGCTATCCGCTTACGCCGGCTTCGTGTTCTATATAATGTCTTCGTTGGGTCTTCATTAATACTAAGAAAATATTAGCTAGGACTAAGACTCTCGCTCCAATTATGGGAGGGCTCTCGCTCCAATTATGGGAGAGCTCTCGCTCCAATGGGAGGTCTCTCACTCCAATGGGAGGACTCTCACTCTAATGGGAGGGCTCTCACTCCAAAGGGGTCTCCTAAGGGGGGCTCTCAACCAAAAGGGGGCTTTCTCAACCAAAGGGGGGCTTTCTCAACCAAAGGGGGGCTTTCTCAACCAAAGGGGGGCTTTCTCAACCAAAGGGGGTTTCTTTGCTAAGCTAAGTAGGACATACCTATTAGTACTATCTTTTGGAGATAGCTCTGGTGGTGGGAACATCAGTTTCTGGCGAGGTTGACGTGAAGGCATAATGATAGTAGGGGCAGAATAGCTAATAGTCAATAATAGAAATTAATGTATTGCGAATGTTGTGGAGAATAGGTTTATATGTATTAAGAGATTTGGGGGGGGGGCAAATCAAACCCGTGTCAGTGCTATGGTCTCAATAGTCTCATACCTAATTGGGAAGGAATTGATATGAGTGGCATGTACCGCTAGGTATTACAAAGATCTACAAGACAACAGCATATTTAGCGCACTTAGATTCCAACTTAAGTGGTCGGATGACTTCTGCAACAGGGGCTTGATACAGTGGCTCTAAATGAATTATTAATATTCGGTAGTAGTGCTATCACATACATATGCAATGTCCTAGGTCTTTCTGACTTAGGAAATTTACTAGAAGGGGTACAAGCTGCTTTCTAAACAGGCTTAGATTTGGGATTGCACTACCAAATAACTTGAGTCTAGCACCTTTGTAAACGACTTGCAAAAGCCCTCCAACCTCGTAAGTTGGAATCTACATGTATTGCATACTTTCTATTGTGCCACGGTTATTTGTATTTCGCTGTTGTGCACTCTACTTCTGTTTACCATATGCTACGAAATACGGTAGTGTCACAACATCCACGCACAACAGAAAGTATGTAGTACACTCAGATTCCAACTTACAAGGTTGGAGGGCTTTTGAAAGTCATTACACAGGTGCTAGATATTAATACAAAGGTCATAGTCTTATGCAGGTCATAGTCTTATGCAGGCCATAGATGGCTATGTGGATTGCCGACCGCTTGAAGCAAACATGTCCAATAATTAACATAAAGGTCATGGCCTTATGCAGGCCATACAGAACTGGAGTGACTGGCCATGTTGATTGCCGACCAAGCAAACATGGCCTACTCTTATGTCCAACTTCGTAGAGTCCATAAATACCCCCATAGATCCGTGAATCAATTATTCTCATTAACTATTCACAATACTTCCGCGATCACAACTTGAATACCTTCCCGCCATCACCACTTCCCATTTCGTTAACACCTAATTAACTAACAACATAAATAACGTAAGTACCTCTTAAAGCATAGTTTCTAACGGGGGTATCTAAAATTCCAACGTAGTTCGTCTAAATGCCATCCGTAGCGCAAGAAGTTAGCCAGGCAAAAGCACTATTGGGGTGGGGGGAGCATGACCCCCGGTACTCCCAATGGAGGAACGGGGTCAAGGGTGGGCACGGACTAATGAGATAACGGGGAAAAGGCAGGCTGGTAATGCCCTCTGGCATCAATTCAAAACCTATGCCCAGCAGGAGACTGGGCTGCCTGCATCCGGAATTGCCCTAATCCAAAATGGGGCAGCGGCCATCAAAAGAGCAGCTGAGACTGCTCTCGATAAGATTTTGCAAGACGTGCTCAAAAAGGCCAGAGACACAGAGCGGGGGCACGCATTAGCCCAAGTAGCAAACCTGGCTGCTAATGCTCCAGATGTCCAGTTTGGGGGGGCCGACGCAACTGGTCGAAATGCAGAGGACAATGTCAGGAGGGCTTCCGAAAGCCTGTAAGACTATTCCTCATCGATCCAGCCCGCGGCAATGAGGTACAGGATAATGTTAGTAGGGAGTATAAATGGGATGAAGCTCCGAGCAACTGTGTTGCTATTTTGAGATCGGCATCTCTTTTAGAGATTGTGGACAAGATCCGAGAAAGAATCCCAGCGGGGAGGAAGGTGCGGGCTATCTATGGGGCACTAGAGAACCCAAGCCCAGGCAACGCAATCCCTCCTGCCACACGTCTGCAAACCGACGAAGAGGTGCAAGCCTTTTTAGAGCTAACCTCGTCAAAACCTGTTCGGGTACAAGTTATCCTTTATAGGGATCCAGCTTTGGTGCCTCCGGTTGCGGACAGTCCACCGGCAGACGATGGTGCATACTTCGAGGCTGACTTCCTTGATCCAGCAGAGGAGTATATGGACCCTGCGGAGGATTCCGACTCTTTGAGTCGAAATCTTGCCGGCTTTGCAAAGCGTACATTCCCTCGCACGCAGGAGGGATTCGAAGCGCGGAAGCTAAAGATCAGGATGCGGATTAAGAGGCAAAAGAGAGCTTTGCGTGCAATGAAGAGGAAGGAGCAGGAAAAGTACCCAGCTGAGGAGATCTACAATTCCGACTCTGAGGGGTGGAATATCCAGCAGGGACTGGATCCCCAACCGGAGAATGGCAGGGAAATGGTGCTAGCCAGGGGTCCGACCGCTGCCGGAATGACGGCTATGCGAGCTATACTGGAAGTGGATCCTGCAGCTCCCCCGGCGGATAGGAATACTCGCAGGGCGAGGCGACAGGCGGCACATGATGAAGGAGTAAGGGTAGCCAATGAGGCATGGAGGGCTTTGGGATAAGGTTGGTATGTGGAGGCAGGCACAGAGGTCTGTGCCAGGGTCTGTTCATTGGGATTTTTTTTTTGGGTGGTCGTTGGGATTTTTTTGGGGGGTGGTTGTCGGGATTTTTTTGGGGGTGGATTTAGTTAGCAATTTGAGTTTTTAATAAAGGCATTGAACGCTGTGCGTTGGAATTTTACCCTTCCAAACCTTCTGTGCGAGTCTTTCCTCTACAATGGTTTGAAAATCATCCTCTCAACAAGCCCCTCTGCCAGCAGGGCAGGCAAGCCGTAAACGCAAGGCCTCCCAAGCAATAGCTCCTGGTATTGGACCACGGCCAAGAATTGAAACTGGGGTTGCATACAGGAATGAAATCTTGTTCGATGAAGAGGAATGTGGATTGTAATATTTTGGCTACATTGTAAGCTAATTCCAATGTAGGATAACGGAAATGAATCCTCGTCCGATTCCTCGTCCGATTCAGACGAGGAAACACTCGTTGACGCTGCTGTGCTCGCGCCAGGCGTTGGAAAAGGCACGCGAGCATTTTCGGCGATTCCCAGTGTTTTGCAACCCTTTGCCAGCACCGCAAAAAAGATTGTGACAAAATACACATTATACAGGAAACCACTGTTAACACCGGGGAAATACTCCTGCTGATACAGCATGCTTGGTCCAAGGCCCAAACGGAGCCACGCTATGTGGAACGAGTAAAGGAGGTGGATACCTTTGTATAGTACCAAATCCGTTTTGCTGCGTCGGCTTGCTAATTGGAAACAGCTCAAAGCTGTACAATCCCGAACAAGATCACATCTTATATTTGAATGTCGAGCCAGCATCACGAGGGTGTATGATATTGGCCGGTTACCAAAGGAAAGCATGAAGACCCAGGTTGAGTACTTGCTAGATGGGGATCGATTCATCTGTAGGCAAAGCAGTCGCAGCGTAAGTTGATGGAGTTGCAGATCCCAGTACGAGTAGCCTTATAGTCCAAGATCCAACGCTAATAGTCGGAAAGGAACTCAAGGGTCGCTTCCGCGCCGAGGAGATCGTTGCGATTATATATCAGCGGTATTTCCAGGGCTCAAAAATGCAGGGGAATAGGGACCCAGATTTCCTAAATAAGATAAATGGTGTCTTCATATGCTTTGTGGCATCAGCCATGCGTCATAGTTTGAAGGCATGGAGGAAGGGCGAGATTGCTCCGGTGATGCAGGAGTTTAAATATGAGACTGCCTGGTGTAAGTTGTGCATGACCTATAATGAGGGGCGAAAGTACTCACTGCGTTGGAAAATGACTAACGTGAAACAGGCACATATGAGAGACTCAAGAATACATGGGAGATACATCCAAAAGTAATACAGGAGCTTATTGTGAATAACATCAAGGCTGACCTGGCACGTCGAATTGCAGCTCAAGTAAGGATTTTGGAACGAGAACCCGTTGACGCACCACAGGTCGAAGATGAAGCCAAATATGAGGCAGAATTGAGAAAGGAGCTAGAGCACTCGTACGACAGATTGAATGTGCCAGCACACAAACGCCGTCGTGAAGGGAGCCAATTGAGAGATTCTTCCGTAGAGTTGGCAGGGCCATTGGACCCGATTGTTGATGATGAACTGGAGGAGAGTGGAGATATAGACGAAGAGGGTGGAGATTTGGACAGCGGGAGCGGGGATTTGGACATTAATTTCGACGGAGCGGATACGGAGTAACTGAACACGTCGGATAGGGACTGGAAGCGAATATAGTAGGGGGAGGAAGGGTTTTCCTAGATCAGTTCCCAGTTAGTTCTGTCTCCGTATGGTAATTGGTTTTGTTTTTCTTGTCGGTCGGTATTAGTTCTTTTTCTCTTGTCGCTTGCTTGTTTCTCTCTGTGTTTCACTCCACATGTTTTTCTCTACATGTTTCTCTCACTGTGCTTTTTATTACTGAGTAATTTGTGGCTGGGACGTGGATATAATCGGGTGAGAGGGGGGAGGACGCAGCGCGTTGGATTTCATTTGGTGGTAGTTTGTAGGTGTGGCCATGAGGTTCGGAATGTGTTTTTTAGTCATGGAAAATAGAAGTCAAACAAAGAAAACCTCGTGTTTGTGCCAAGAATGAGTGATCGATTTAGAACGAAGATAAATTAAATCACAAGCATCAGAAGAGCAATTGTTAGGAAGGGGAACTTAGAAACGCGATATGTCGCATTAAAAACTTCAGAAGGAGAATTGTAGGAAGGGAAACTTAGGAACGTGATGTGTCGGATTGAAAACATCACAAAGACAATAGGGAGAAGTTCAAGCCAGGAAGACGCGGGATAGGAGGTGTAACTTTAAGGAGCGGATTGTGTGCATATCGAGTTGGGACGGTGAGATATGTGAGTGACAACAGGAAAAGGAGGAGAATAGGTTGGGCGAATGCAGGAGAATGCAAAGGGTGAACGCATGCTTGCAAAGTCAAGAGACAGAGGTAGGAGTAGAAGAGAAGTGAGGCTGAAGCGGAATGAGGGGAACGCAAAACGTTGGATTGGAAACTTAGCAAAGCGGATAACGCTGGGATGTTATAGGGAAAGAGGTATGCATAGATACCGTGGTAGAAACAGTGTAAAGGTAACATGGTGGTTCAGGGAGTTGGAAGCACCAGAGGTACGCCAGGAAGGGAACATGGAACACTAGTGCGTCACAAGGCTTAGTTCTGCAATAGAGCGCCAGGTGCACCTGGTGCACCTGGCGCAAATAAACTCGTTGCTGATGTAGTGAATAAACTAGTGAATAAAGAAGCATCACATATAGTAAGTGAGTGGAATCAGGTGAGTCATAGAGGAATAAGAAGTAAGTGAACTATACTAACCTCTAGTGAGTGACTAGCAAGCTCACTTTATATGGGTGCCGTAGTAAGTAAGAGAGTGAATCATAAGGGTGAGTAGTTCAACTACTTCACCATCCTTCACCCATTGGTGCACAATTTTACTCACCATGAGAAATGACTCACTAGGACATTCATATTATCACCTATATATAAGCATAGAGGTAAGTTACTCACTCATAATTCATGTAATCTACTCACTTCCATACAAAGTTTGTACCATAGTGACTATCTATGACTCTAGAATCCTCTATAAAAGGCAAATAACTAGTAGCTTACCACCACACCTCCATTGATCCTAGATACACTACTATAAAGGTATAAGTTTACTGACTAGATATAGAAAAACCACTAGTAGCATGTAGGGGTTATATAAGCTAAGAATAAAGAGATTATTGCAAATCTCCTATTCTTAGCTTATTTGTACCCTAAAGGATCTCCCCACTATAAATTTTCTAGCTAAGCTTGGCATCAACTATAGTTGCTTTTAAAAAAAGTATAGTAAAGAATAATGGGGTTTATATATGTTTGTTATTATATATACATATATATATTTATACTATCTCATACTGAATTTCCTACTACTATATTATTATAGATATATTATTAAGACTTTTCGAATCTTGTATCTTTGGTAAAAATAGAGAATAGAAACTAATAAGATCTAGCCTCTACAATATTTCAATTTAAAATGCTATCATATCTAGCCTCTATCGTATTTTAAGCTGGCTGATTTAAGATGCTATTTATCCAGCTTCTATAATGAGACTAGCTTGTATCTTACCATAAACCTAAATAGGCTTGGTACTGAGTAGGCTTGACATTGTACTAGCTTATTACTTATAGTAAACTTGGCATATACTAAATAAAATTACTAGATTGGGAAAACAAAAAGGATTACTTAAATTGTAATATTGAAGTGGATAATCAATGTAATATAATATGTGAAATATGAACAAATTACAAATAGCTATCTATTTTATATTGTATTCTTATATATTGGGGTTCCTAAATCAAAAGTCAAATAGAATATTAGTAGTAGAGTCCAAGTTTATTTAATAAAACTTATAGATAACTGGAATATAAACTGAACTTGTAATAATAGTCCCTATATTCTATATAGATGAAACTATATTACTACTAGACTAGTCTGATTGGTACAACTCTCCTGCAACCTACTATAATTGTAATAATTGAAAATATAATAATTATACTAAGTTTATATCTTATAAATAATATTAGTTAGTTAAGTATTATTATTATTACTTGTTTATAGTGTAGTGGATTAGGTTTTGAGTTCAAGTTCATTATAATTGGCAGGTTAGAGGTTTAATTTATCCTTTCATTTTTTTATATACAATACTAAGCTTGCTTAGGTTTAGGGTAAGACAGAGGCTAGTTTCATTATAGAAGCTGAATGGATAGTATCTTAAATCAGCTAGCTTAAGATATTATAGAGGTTGGATGTGATAGTATCTTAAATCAGCCAGCTTAAAACACTGCAGAGGCTAGATCCTATTAAATTCTATTTTCTATCTTTACTAAAGGTGCGAGATTTCAAGAAGTCTTATATTGCTATATAAATATATCATATACATGTATATGAACAAAATATTTACAAACTCTATGGTTCTTTACTCTATTTTTTCAAAGTGATTATAGTTAATGCTAAGTTAAGCTAGAAAATTTGAGGTAGGGGAATCCTTTACAGTACAAATAAGCTAAGAATAGGGAATTCACAATGATCCCCTTATTCTTAGCTTTATATGACCCCTACATACTACAAGTGAGAAAAACAAGCTATACTCATATAAGTTCAATAGCTTTAGCAGATGCAAATAGTATATATAGAATTTATTTAGTGAAGTACAGAAAATATCCAGAATATAGTAAATAGTGCTATCAACAAACATGCACAACTATTGAATAATACATAAAATACACTTTTCCAGATCAAGAAACTTATTTTTCTAGACAAACAAACTAGATAAAAGAGTTCTAAATAATTTATTATAATCTCTAATACCTTAAAAGATAAGCTAACTTCTATAATACCCAATAGTACTAACAAAACTTTGCTAGTATTGAAAGATGATTTACTAGTTTTGAAGAATATTATACAAATATAGAATAGTAAGTACAGACTCCTCAATATTATAGGTGAGGTATAACTATAAAAATACTTCAGAGAAATAGATAGATAGTTGTGGAGTAAAGTATAAATACAGCTATAACTTGGGTATATTGCAGACTCGATAAAAGTAAAGCTATATGAGACTTAAAACACCACTTGGGTCTTATTGTATTAACTATGTAAAAGTGGTGGGTTATATAGAAGCTTAGATCTGATAATGAATAATCAGATTTAGATGATGCTTCCTATAATAGCTTAGTAGCATTGACATTAGGTCATTACCTAAATGGGAAACCACTTCCTAATTAAAAACACTGTAGTCTGATATACTTGATTAGGCAGCCTGGACTTTAACGCATTATAGTCAGGCTGACATACTAGACTTGAACTCAAGTACAATCAATAATGATACATAAATAACAAATATAAGAATATAATGGAAATATATTAAAGAGAGTACATGTATGAGATGTATTATTAGAGGTTACACACTTCCGTTACCCAATCCCTTTAATGCCATTCCTTAGACACACTATGACATCTGTATGGTTGATCAAGCCAAGATAGTTAGCTGTAGTAGGGTATTGGTTATCTCAGGGGAGGGTAGGTCTCTTATTTGAGCTTAACATTACTCCCTATTTCGAGGCTACTGTCCTCAGCTAAATACAAGACCTTCCGACTTGGAGAAGACAAGTATTAGTAACGACTCAGGTAACTGTGAGAGCTAGGCTTTAAGCTTATAGCTAAATACCTCAATCCCATTTAAGGGTACTATAAGACTGGTGTGCTACACATGTATGCTATGGCTATTAAAAACCAAACCTCTTACCAAAAAACCCACAGGGAAAAGGTGATAAGTAGAAGGGTAAAAGGTACTATATCTTCATCTATTGTATAACTTGATATAAGTCTTAGCCTCAGACGTCCCTTTCGTCTCGTGGTTTATTGGAAAACTTCTCTCAATACTCTTTAAGCTTCTCTAGATAGTTATCTAACTTGTCAAGGTCTCCCAAGTGTCTTCAAACTCCATATATCTTACCCAATGTACCCTATATTTGACTACTCCTCTATTTTGGTGAGAGTCTACTATAGATTCAACTTTGAAAATATCCAGTTTATCTTTATCTATATCTTGTGGCTTATTTCGTTGTTTAAATGGCTTAAGGAGGGTGACGTGAATAACATTATGCCATCGTATGCCTTAGGGAACTTTGAGCCTATATACATGTGAACTAATAGCTTCAATGACCTTGTAGGGTCCTATCCACTTGCTAGTAAGTGAACGGTTGTTCCCAGCTTGTATTTGTAGGTTCCGGCAGTCAACCAATACCCAGTCATCAATAGCAAACTTTCGTACTTTCTTGAGGTGAATAGCACTTCTTTTATAGTTGATTTGCTTGCACTTGTCATTCGGTCTATCCATTCCTCTGCAGTGGAAGAAGAGAATTCCTGGTCATCTGAAAGGTGGATAGTGCGAGGGTCAAAGCCATAGAGACTTCGGTAGAGGGAGTATTTGTAGGTAGGGTAGTTAGCAGTATTGTAGGCAAACTGGTTAAGGTAGCCATCATTTCTAATGAGCTTGTCTATCATGACAGTAGATGCAGAGTTATGGCTGAGATTATATTGACTGGGCCAACAGTGGGTGGCCTGAAGTCAACCCCGCTTTCCTATATATATGCCCATTTCTGTATCTAGCTATTACTCTCCTAAAACTTAAGCAAATTTTGTATCGCTGGGTTACTTTGAATGAAGCTATTATTCTTCATATATTGTGCACCCAGTTAGGCCCGAGCAAGTAATTATGCCTTCATGCACTCTATATATCAATATTCTGACAGATATCACCATGATTACTAGCTCGCCCCTAATATTACTTCACTTTGTCAAAGGGACTAGTGATTTTAGCTAATTACTCCTCCTTCGCTGACTACAATATCAGACAGCCAGAATATAGCTAAAGAGAAGTCACTGGATTGTTGGCTAATATGAGTGATATCAGAAATAATTATTTCCCCCTCTTATATGCTTATTAGCTTATTTTAAATGACCTACTACTCTTATATTAAGATCTCTGGATCTGCTAAGTCTTAGATCTCAAGCGACATGCTCCTAGCCAGGCTTCTAAGGCCCCGAATGACCTATAAGGCCCCGAATGAGCCTATAAGGCCCCGCTGAGTCAGCTTACAAGCCTCTGAGTGAGTTTATATGCTCCCGAACGAGCTCAAAGCTCAAAAGCCCCGTTTGAGCTCATAAGCTCAAAGACCCCTCCCACTTTAGGCAAAGACTCAAGCTAGCAGTACAAGTGCTAAAGACCCAAATGAGTACTGTAAGCGCAGAAGATCCGAACAAGCACCACGAGCATACAAATGACCATGACCCCCCCTTGCACTGGCAAGTTAGGTTGGATAAGCTAAGAAAGCATGCATTGAACCTTTTCCTATAACGTTTACTTTTTCCCACAGGGTTTTGCTGTGCAGAGGTTTTTTAATAGCAATCACATGTGGGAATACCGCTCCCCTATGAAATTTACCACTGATCTATAATTTATATATATATTGCACCTTATGTTGAGATACCTCCAAATCAGTTAATCTACATATCATGGGAAGCAGATTAATGGCGAGTCGCCAGAGAAGTGAAGCTACCGGTCTGATATTTAAGTACTGCATAATGCCACTATGTTTGAAAGAATACCCTATCCTTCCGAACCTCCTACCGACCAATGTGCAAGACTATTTAGGTGCTGTTGTTCAGACTACTGTGTCCAATGTTGTCGGACTACTATGTCCAATATTGTCAGACTACATGTCCAATATTGTTAGACCACTATATCCAATATTGTTGGGGCCAGCCCCAATATCTATACTTCAAACATATGTATGTGGATCAGAGGGTTAGTGAAGATGGTCAGTTAGGACGCCCTCTAGCAGAGTGGGAGTACTGTTATGGCTGAGATTATGCAGACCAGGCTGTACCACCTGATGGTGGGTGGCCTGAAGTCAACCTCACTTGTATATATATATATCCATTTCTTGTATCTAGCTATTGCTCTCTAAGACTCAAGTGAAGTTTTGTATCATTGGGTTACTTTAAATGAAGCTATTATTCTTTAACATTGTGCACTCAGTTAGGCTCGAGCAAGTGATTATACCTTTGTGCACTCTATATATCGATATTCCGACAGATATTATTGTGATCACTAGCTCACCCCTAACATAGAGATACTGCTTAAGTGTTTGGACTGCTTTTTCAGCAAGTCTATTGGTTTGAAGATGATAGGCAGTGGAGAGGCAGAGGGTTATGTTGAGCTTTTGGTTAAGTTCCTTGAGGTATTTAGAGGTAAATTGTAGACTAGGGTCGAAGGTAATATGTTGGGGAAGGCTATAAAGTCTCTATATCTCGTTAATATAGGTATTAGCAATATCAGATGCTATCTATATAGTCTTTACCAGAATGTAGTATTGTACTTCATAAACCGGTCTGTAATAATAAGTATTGTATTAAAGCCTTCTGACTCTGGTAGCTTACTAATGAAGTCCACAGCTATCTCCTTAAATGGTCGTTCTCCAGTTGGCATTGGTACTAACTTCGTTTGCCTGCTATGCCTATCTGCCTTTGCTTTTTGATAACTAGTACATCCTGCCACATAGTTTGCAATATCTTCCTACTATTTATCCTATGTAAAGTTCCTTGACACTAGCTCTTGAGTATGATATCTTCCCAATGTCCTGCCACTTGACTGTCATGCTACTACTTTAGTACTTCCAATATGAATTTGGGGGGTATGACCCATAGTCCATCCTTCTTCTGCCATCCTGCTACATCTATCCCTTCTACTTCAATGTCCTCTGCTTCCTATTCATCCTCTTCCTCTAGTACCATAAGTTGTCCATCTTCAAAAAATTTGGCATCCATACTGGATTTCTCTTCCTCTAAACATCTAAATAGGCTATCTAGCTTGCCTATTTTTGAACCAGGTTTATAGTGAATATTATAGATGAACTCTGATATATGGAGGTACTAGGTTGCTTGACCAGAGTTAAGCTTCTGCTTTGTTTAAAATACTGTAATCTTTAATGGTCTATGTAGACGTTCACTTGAACACCTACTAACTAAGCTTGCCACTTCTGGAAACAATCCACATTTGCAAACAATTCTTTAGCATAGATAGGCTAATTGCATTGAGCTGTAGAGAGGGTTTTTGCATGGTATTTGATGGGGTAAAGCTGCTTTCTTCTATTGACAATATGGTATTGAGATAGAATACTAGCAATAGTTTGATTACTAGTATCAGTCTTCATGATTGTCTCGAGCTGTCTATTAAACTGTGTAAGGATAGATGCAGTAAGAATCGTTCTCAGAAGACTTCAAAGGCTTGCTGTTGTTTATGTCCCCAACTGAAAGGAATATCTTTTGTCAAGTCAATTAAGAGGTATGCTTTAGTACTATACATCAGAAAGATTTTAGCTTGCATTGTGTACATGGTGTGCACACAATGCCAATTTGCAAAACTCCGCATTACAACAAGATCTCTCTCACATAATGCACTTTCTACAACACTGATACTTACAATTCAATCTCGTCTTGCACTCTCACAATATATAATCGGACGTTGTGTGCCCATTTCTTAACATCTTCCTCTTTACACATCCGCTTCCAACACTCTTTCACCCAACTCCACATTATGATTATGAGCCTATTACTTGTAACCTTCAGAAGGCATACTAGTCCTTCCTCACGTTGTGATTGTAAGCTTATTATCTGTAACTATCTGAAGGTACAATACCTCCTCCTAACTGTTATCATTGACACTACACTTTTTACTCTTGCACCTGCATTTTATGCATTTCCAAAAATAGGGGTATTTAAAGTTAAGATTTTCAGGGGAAAAAAACACTTTTTTTAGATCGGTGGTTTTTCGTTTTTGGCGTTTTTTACGACCATCACCACACAAACTTTTTTGCATTGATTTCATAAAGAAAAGGCCGAAATCGACCCCGTTTAAATACAATCTGGCTCTTTTTTATGCAAATTCTACCAAAAACAACAAGTTAAGTAAATATATGTCTACAGGACAACATGGGTTAGCATAGATAAAAGGCTAGTCTAAATTCGTAGTAGGCACAAAGTTGTTAGATTTGGAGATTGTGAGCTAGAGGGGCGCCCAAACCTCACAATGACTTTGATATAGAACTTCACGTGAACTAACAGGAGCGATTCAGTGACCAGACATCTTTAAATCCTAACAAAGCCTGCCTGGCTAGGACACCTTGGAAGTGATAGCAACTAGAACTTTAGAAGGGGAAATCTGGGCTTCTGGGATTTGGTATCAATTCAAGTTAACATGCCTTGTATAAGCAATAGGCATTGACTTACCCATTGGTATCAGAGGACGCTGGATTGTATAATTGAGGAAGCAATAACCAAGGAGGTAGTAGATGCCCTACAAGAGTTAGATCTGGAGTTAGAGGATGCTATTAGGGATACACTAGATCCAGAAGAAGAGGATGAGGACCAAGATGAAAGTGATAGCTCCAATTCGAGCTATTTAAGCTAGAGTACAGTATCAACATCCTTATTAGGGCAGAAATGGAAAAGTTGGAAATAGATCTAGAGGAATCTATAGTTCTTAGAATGGCATCAGTTCAAAGACATCATTACTTAAAGGTTCATACTTCAAGGATACCTAAAAATCTAAATTTTGTAGATGAGATCCTTCCCAATCTGTGATCAGATCGTTTTCAGCAGTTCTTCCAAATGAGCAAGAAAAGCTTTCTGTATATCCACTCAAAGATCAAGGATCACCTGGTATTCCATAACAACTCTAAGATCCACAAGTAGCTTCCAAAACAGCTAGCCATTTACCTACGGAGGTTAGCATATGAATCTTCAACAGCAGGTAAGCCAGTCCAATGGTCCAGAGTTCAAACCTCAATTGAAACCTAACTTTGGAGTATCCAAACAGGAAGTAATATGAACGTAGGACAGGTGTTTAGTATTGGGGATGGAATAGTTACGTTATGCACCTATAGAGTTCTACTGGCTTTGATGGATCTATGGGAAGAAGTCGTCCAATAGCCATCTAGAGAGTAGCAGGCTGCAATGAAAGCTCGACTGTTAAAAACACTGGAGGACTGGGTAGGGATTATTCCAAAATTGTGTAGGCTTGCTTGATGGGATCCTGGTGCGATCAAATACCGTCCATATCAACAAGAGAGAGCTGCAGAATTCTGGAATTTCCGCAAGGCTAAGTATAGACTCCAGGTCAAAATTATTGGAGACGACCATCGATTTATCCTTATATGTGATGCCCAATTCCCAGTTGCAGTCTATAATGCAAGAGCCTTTGGGGTTCTAGAACTAAGTTATAACTCCCGAGCATTCTTCTCTCGTAATGAGTACCTTTTAGCAGACTCAGCATATAAGGTTACTCTAGATTAATAGCCCCCTATAAGAAGCCATGGAATGGGATCTTGAGCTGAGAGAAAAGAGAGTTCAATAAGTGTCTGTCTAGGTATATTCGTCTATTCTGTTCATAATCTAGTTGATATAAGTTGAAATTTAGTAGTTCTAGGTTGCATGTTCGAGTAGAATACACATTGGGATACTAAAGCATGCTTTGCCTCCTTTCGCTGCTTGCCAACACCTCCTAGGATGGATCACAATAAGATAAAGTGGGCATGCCTAGATTGGAGGTTGCATTATATTGCATAACTTGCTTTTGGAGTTTAATAATCTTTGGGAGCTGAATGCTGATGAAATAGAGGCGATCTTACAAGAGGAGTTGGAGGAGGCAGTGGCAGTTATGGAAGGTAATAGAGAAGTAGAACCTGAGGAGCCACAGCATCTCAGAGAAGTAGTTAATCATAGTAGAAGGGAAGAGGTTTTCTCTGAGTTTCTCAAGGTAAGATCTGAAGAACAAGAATCGGAGTAGTATCTCTAGACTCTGATTAGTATATATGGCAGAAGAAAACGGTTAGATGAACTTTAGCTAAATTGCAAGTAAAATAGAAGAAAATGGTCAGACTTAAGATAGTCGGAAAAGAGATGTGAATGCAACAAGATACTAACTGTGACACAAAGGTATAATGTACTTTGTACTACAGCTCAACTTCATGTCAATTAAATAGCCAGATAGACTATACTTCTAAAGTACTACTAAGACTAGGAGAATTCAAGAATGGGTTAGTATTGAAACCCCCTGCCTCCATCTTTCTGTAGGCCTAAGTTAGCATTGAAAACCCCCCCCTCCTTCTCTCTGTAGCTCCATCTGGTATTGAATTATTTTGAGGCGATGGGATTCTTGATCTGCCTATGCTTGCTCCCGCTTACACTCTAATTTAGCTATTGCCAGTTCATGCTGGCATTGCTCCTTAGATTTCTCTCCTGCTCACACCCTGTATTTCATCTTCTCTATAGCTAGATGGCGATCACGGGCTTTTAAAATCTGTATCTTCAAATCTAGCTCTATATCTATCCTTGATACCTTCTTATGAGAATTAGAACTATACTTTCCTTTGCGTTCTAGAGCTCTTACAATATCACCCTATTTAGCTTTTCCCTTGAGAGTCATGGCTGGCCTCTCTTTAGATTTTTCCTCATCATTAGAAAAGATCTCCACTTCGTCAAGGTCATGGTACCTCGAAGATGAGGTTTGACTAAAAGACTTTCGTTTCTTTAGCTTTGCAGTCGGAGTAGATAGCAGTGCTGTTCCTCTACCCCCACCCCTCAGACTAATAACCTTAGAATCGTTGCTTTAAGCTTTGGAATATACACTTCCCGGTTCCTCGGACCTTCTTTGTTCCTTAGGCTGTAGTGCCTCTAGTTGATCTAATATCAACTGAGGGTCTAAGAGGTAATCCCATTTAGATCCCATTAGATTTTCCGCCAAGTTCATGCTTGGACCACTTCCACTTGAAAGCTGAGAATGTAGATGTGAATGAGACTGAGATTGAGATCGACATCAGAAATATTTTAGCTTGCGTTGTGTGCATGGCATGCACACAATACCAATTTGCAAAACTTCGTGTTATAACAAGATCTTCTCACATAACGCACTTCGTACAATGCTGACTTACAATTCAATCTCGTCTCACACTCTCACAATATGCAATTAGACGTTGTATGCCCCATTCTCAACATCTTCCTCTTCACACATTTGCTTCCAACACTCTTTCACCCAACTCAACATTATGATTACAAGCCTATTACTTGTGACCTTCCGAAGACAGACTAGTCCCTCCTCATGTTGTGATTGCAAGCTCATTACCTGTAACCATCTGAAGGCACAATACCCCCTCCTAACTGTTGTCATTGACACTGCACTTTTTTACTCTCGCACCTGCATTTTATGCATTTCCAAAAATGTCTTGATTCTCATGATAATATCTAAATCTAACTAAATAAACAACTATGATCGCACCCCTAAAATCCAAATAGCCCATATATCCGACCGTGCAAATAGCCCTAGAAATCTGCGTGCAAATAGCTCATATATCTGCGTGCAAATAGCCCTGGAAATCAGCGTCCAAATAGCCTAGAAGTCAGCGTCCAAATAGCCCTAGAAATCAGAGTGCAAATAGCCCATGTATCCGACCGTGCAAATCAGCCTGGAATCCACCGTTCCAAATCAGCCTGGAATCCACCGCCCAAATCAGCTAGAATCGAGCGAGCAAATCAGCCTAGAATTGAGCGAGCAAATCAGCCTAGAATTGAGCGAGCAAATCAGCCTGGAATCGAGCGAGCAAATCAGCCGGCAATCGAGCAAGCAAATCAGCCTGGAATCGAGCGAGCAAATCAGCCTAGAATTGAGCGAGCAATCAGCTTGGAATCGAGCGAGCAAATCAGCCAGCAATCGAGCAAGCAAATCAGCCTAGAATTCAGCGAGCAAATCAGCCTAGAATTGAGCGAGCAAATTGGCTTGGAATCGAGCGAGCAAATCAGCCGGCAATCGAGCAAGAAATCAGCCTGGAATCGAGTGAGCAAATCATCTAGAATTCAGCTCGCAAATGAGCAAGAAAATGAGCGACAAAATGAGCAAGAAAATGAGCGAGAAAATGAGCGAGCACACAACTTCCGTACAGTGGTGCAAATAAGCAGAGAAATCAGTGTATACCGGTATTCTGAAGCAATGACAGGAAAAAACTCTAAGTCCTAGGCGGCCACACTTTTGAAGTAGGGTACCGCGCGCCCCCTATTCTCGCGAGCCCCCTAATGTCAATTCAGTTCCTGCGGTCTCAGAACCAGTTCCTGCTGTCTCAGAACCAGTTCTCGCTGTCTGAGGACCAGCCCCCACTGTCTAACAATCAGCTCATAGCTGGTGTAGGAATAATCCCTGTAGTGTCAGGTTTGAGCTCCTCCAGGCATGGGCACCACCTAGTATGGTGGAGGAAATAGCTGTATGTGGTAAACATGAACATAGACTGGATTCAGTCCGTAATAGACTGGATTCAGTCAGTGATAGACTGGATCGGTCAGTAATAGACTGGATTCAGTCAATAATGACTAGATTGTAGTGCTCCGATAGGATTGTAGTGGTCCAATAGAATTGTAGTATTCTAGTAGATGAGGTATTAGTAGTACATAGCTAAAGGGTCAGGAATACTTAAGAGTATGGACAACAGACATGATGTGCAGAGAGAACTCGTTAAGAACAAATTGCATGAAAGAGTGGTATTAGGAACGACATTGAGCTAACTTAAAAGAAAAATAAGAATGTGCACATAATGTAGTTGGTACGTACATAAGAAGAATCTGCACAGCTAAGCATTAGCAATGCAGACAACGTCAAAAGACAAATTGACGTTGCAATGCTTGCGGGCGCTTGCAAGGTAAAAAAATTTTTACTGATGGGGACTGAACTTCAGACTGCATTTATGACCACGATAGTGCTTGAGTTGGAGAACACTGAGAATGAGGCTAAAATTGAGATCGAGATGCTTGAGTTAGAGAATACTGAGAATGAGGCTGAGATTGAAATCAAAATGTTGAGTTGGAGAATACTGAGAATGAGGCTGAGATTGAGATCGAGATGCTTGAGTTGGAGAACACTGAGATACCCCCCTTTCCCTGCCAGATTGAGCTTCAGTTTGTAAGATATTACTTGCCTGACCCCTACTAACATACCTATCAAGATCATCTCCAGAATCATTATCCTCATCTTGAGTGATATCATTATTAGGTTTTTCAAGAATATCCTCCTCTTCAACTTGGGACTCTATTTGAGATCCTGTCCCAATGACCAAACAACCCCTTAATCCCATGTCGATTCAATCCAGCAGTGCTTGCTGAAGCTTCTTCATCAATTGACTGCAAATGTTCAAAGAGGATCTCCTAATATGGACATATGTCTTTATACTACTCTATTAATGTCTTGACAACAGATACTTTTTGCCATTAATGACCTTTTCTCTACAATATCTCCTGATCCAGTTCAATTATATAAACACCTCGCTTCTCAATACTTCTTGAGTATAATCTCAATTGCACCTTTAGTTTTAATGCACGAGAATCTAGGTAACCAATCCGCAGATCAATCGCCCACTGCTTAGCTACGTTAATTCGAGTGCTGCAAACATACTTTGAGGTATATTCATCTTACAGCTTATATGCTAAGAGCCCTAAGTGGGTATTCTACTTGATGCTTTCCCTTCGCCCTACCTAAATCCCCACCCCTTTCTGCCTCTGCCAGCATTTCATCCTCCTAACAGTTTTTTGGTTGTGTCTTTCTAATTCACTTTGGCTCCATCTTTCTTCACTTTAAGTTCTTTTTTCACTCCGAGTTAGATATGACTTAATCTACTATAATTCTTAACCCCACACCCTACCTTACTTATAACAGTTAGCCTTTTATTGCCCATATAAATCTGATAAACTACAGGCAAAACCCTTACTCAGTAAGAGTATAGAGGGAGAAGAGGGATGGAGTGCAAAGATTGATAGATGTATTGGAAGTAGTCGTAGTAGTGTGTTATCAACTGATTACATCGAATCTAGTCTCATGGGTGCGTATACACGTGACAAACTGACTAACTTAAAGCCCTAATACTTTTGTCTTAGCTTACACTTAGCCTTAAATTCAATATGTGGTGATTTTGGCAAACTCGAATGTGGAGTAAACGAGGTTTCGGGGCGCATTAAAACGCTGCTTTTTTGGCCTTTTTTCGCGGGGTACTCAAAGTTAGGCCGTTTTTTCCGGCGTTAAAAACGCACAAGAATTCTGGCTCCAAATTTAACTTTGAATACCCCTAATGTCTTGATTCTCATGATAATATCTAAATCTAGCTAAATAAACAACTATGATCGCACCCCTAAAATCACCGTGCAAATAGCCCATATATCCGACCGTGCAAATAGCCCTAGAAATCAGCGTGCAAATAGCCCATATAACGCGTGCAAATAGCCCTAGAAATCAGCGTGCAAATAGCTCATATATCTCTGTGTGCAAATAGCCCTGGAAATCAGCGTGCCAAATAGCCTAGAAGTCAGCGTCCAAATAGCCCTAGAAATCAGAGTGCAAATAGCCCATGTATCCGACCGTGCAAATCAGCCTGGAATCCACCGTCCAAATCAGCCTGGTTTCCACCGCCCAAATCAGCCTAGAATCGAGCGAGCAAATCAGCCTGGAATCGAGCGAGCAAATCAGCCTGGAATCGAGCGAGCAAATCAGCCTAGAATTGAGCGAGCAAATCAGCCTAGAATTGAGCGAGCAAATCAGCCGGGAATCGAGCGTGCAAATCAGCCTAGAATTGAGCGAGCAAATCAGCTTGGAATCGAGCGAGCAAAACAGCCTAGAATTGGGCGAGCAAATCAGCCTAGAATTGAGCGAGCAAATCAGCTTGCAATCGAGCGAGCAAATCAGCCTAGAATTGAGCGAGCAAATCAGCCGGGATCGAGCGAGCAAATCAGCCTAGATTGAGCGAGCAAAATCAGCTTGGATCGAGCGAGCAAATCAGCCGGCAATCGAGCAAGCAAATGTCTGTGAATATTGATAGGGGATATTCGGCGGAGTCCTAAGAGAAATTAGCAATGCCCTCACATGGAGTCCGCTGGTTTTCTGGCGAGTTCACGTACCTAGCTATGCCTGTGTCTGCGCACATAGATTGGGGATATCTCGCAACTGCATTTGGGCGTCCTAAGAGCAATTAGCAATGCCTTTCACATAGAGTCCGGGTTGTCTGGCGAGTTCACGACCTGGCTATGTCTGCGCATATAGATGGGGGATATCTCGAGAGTGCACTGGGGGAGTCCTAACCTCAGCGCTGGCTGCACCTTCCGCCGACCACTGGCTGGCTGCGTTATGTGTCATACCTGTGAAAGAGGGGGTGCACGTGCTCTTGTGTTCTGTTGGTTCGCGCAGCCCTGGAAATATGTGTCGGTTGACGCGGCCGGGAAATATGTGTTGATTGGTCCGAAGGCAGATTTGCGCACGCTGGTGTGACAGATCAGCACATGCATGTTTCAGGCTACATATGCCCGCCAGCCGTGGGTTTACCGAAGTGGGTAATAGGAGCACTGATGGCGGGCTTGTTCATATGGACTTGTGCATGCGAGAAACTCATGCTTTTGGAGACTTATATATATTATGCGAGACACTCGTTCTTTGGAGATATATATATATATATATATATATGCGAGAAACTCATGCTTTTGGAGGCTTATATATATATATGCGAGAAACTCGTGCTTTTGAGGCTTATTAGTATATATGCGAGAATCTCGTGCTTTGGAGGCTTATTAGTATATATGCGAGAATCTCATGCTTTTGAGGCTGATATTTATATGCGAGAAACTCATGCTTTGATGCTTATTAGTATATATGCGAGAAACTCATGCTTTTGGAATATATTATATATATGCGAGAAACTCGTGCTTTTGGAGACATTATAGAGAAATGCATGATTCGCGGCATATATATATATTCATGTGCGAGAAACTCGTGCTTTTGGAGACATAGACAAATGCATGCATTCGCGGGCAAGACTAATATATATGCATAGGCGAGAAACTTATGCATTGGCAGCCTCTAGA